>CANUEP010261216.1:0-191756 GCA_947857235.1 Jatropha podagrica
CCCCCTAATTTTAAAGCAGAAGACGGTATACGAGATGCCAATGTGTGACTGGAGTTCAGACGTGTGCTCTTCCGATCTACCCTAAACCCTAAACCCTAAACCCTAAACCCTAAACCCTAAACCCTAAACCCTAAACCCTAAACCCTAAACCCTAAAACCCTAAACCCTAAAACCCTAAACCCTAAACCCTAAAACCCTAAAACCCAAAACCCTAAAACCCTAAACCCTAAAACCCTAAACACTAAAACCAAACACACTAAAAACAAAACCCTACACCCAAAAAACAAAAACCAAAAAACCAAAAAAAAAAAAAACAAAAAAAAAAAAAAAAAAAAACAAAAAAAAAAAAAAAAAAAAAAAAAACAAAACAACAAAAAAAAAAAAAAAAAAAAAAAAAAAAAAAAAAAAAAAAAAAAAAAAAAAAAAAAAAAAAAAAAAAAAAAAAAACAAAAAAAAAAAAAAAAAAAAAAAAAAAAAAAAAAAAAAAAAAAAAAAAAAAAAAAAAAAAACAGAGCTTAAGGTACGTACATTATCATGTTGGCTCTACCGTCCTAGGGAGCCGTTATTCAGCATCTAGCATAGGCCAAAGGCATTGTAGTATAATTTTGACCCAAAAAAAATGCCAGTTATCGAAGGACATTCTGTTAACTGTTAAAACTTTTAGCACTTAATAATAATGTTAATTTTTCAAATTCAAATTCAAAGGCTAAATTGTCCAAGGAGGAGAAGAAAAGGGAAGAAGAGAGACGTTAGCCCTCAGGCCAAACTGTGTAATGGCTATATCCATTGACGCAGGACAAACTCAGAGAAGGTGAAGGGTTAAGAAATGATATTATACACAACAAATTACACCAATCAGATCTTCTACAAGTTCATCTTACTTTATACGCATTATAAGCTGTCAGTTAGCGTAGACTTTAAAAAAAAAAAATCTCTATCCACATCTTTTTTTAAATCATGCCATCACAAACTGTGAAGCAACTCACATTTCGCTGAGGCAGAATAGCAAAAACAAAGTTAGAACCAGAACAAAATGAAAACCTGTAAAGAGTTAGCTCCCAGCACTGGGGTACTTGGTGTCTCCATTCATCGCCACATACCCGACAAAGTAGTTTGGTAGATGTTGAGAGTATGTTGGCGTCCTTTGCTCATTGTCAACTATCTTCCAATATGCTTTTATGTTCTTCCCATTTGCATTATTGAACTGAGCATTCTTAGGTAGTTCAGATGCTTGCACGATTGATAACTCCATCTTTCTACGAATTCCATGGTAGCCACTATATAAATTCCTCAGGAAATCCTCCTCAACAGATTTTACATTCGTGAAACTACTCTTACTGGCATTCAGACCCCAGTAGAAGACAACATTGGGTTCCAAGACATCCATATCAACATATTCCATTGGGTTGGGATCACAAAAGCCCTGCAGCTCTTCAAGCTGCAGCAAAGAGAATCTCAAAGAGTTGAAAATGAGAAGCCAAGTGAAAAGAATTCAGTTAAAGTATATGTGGTTATAGGCCGAATATATCATGTGATCCACAGAAAGTTCTTCAAGATTTGTTAATTCATTGGAAACAGTGAGGTGCACACTACATAAAAAAATATTCAAAATTCATGGTTCATCTTTCATTATAAATGCAGTCCGTGTATCACCAGACACTGGTTAACATGAAGATATACAAAACACTTAGCCTTTATCTCAAATTAGTGGGGGTTTGGTGATATGAATCCTTTGTTACCATTTTCATTCTGCCAAGATAGCTGGTAATCATCTAAAAGTTTGAATGCAATAAACTTACATAATATTGAATTAAATAAGTCAATACCTTAAGAAGTAGGCAGCGAAATCGTGACTTCACCCAACCAACCCAGTCTCCCAACTCATTTTGATCAGGAGCTGAAAGGTAAATTTTGACGAATCGAGTATATTGCTTTGAATAAGGGAAAGGCTCAAAAATGCTACTCCAACCAGGATCTGGCTTCGAAATATCCTGTAATGCCAGGAAACAAGTACGTAGACTTTTGTCAACCTATGCCCTCTTGGAAACTCTATTTTGATATTGTAGAATGTACTTTTACTGATATTGAAATGGCAATCATGTGGGCTACAAGGCAAATGAATAGGCATGAAGGATTGGGTCAATCACAGTTCTTCATGCCCATACATTTTCCTTGTAGTCCACATACTCCACATGGATATTGCCAGCCATGTAAAAAATGAGTCAGAAAAGCTACACAGAGTAAAATATTATTGTAATCAATTCAACAAGCAGATATACCTTAGTCAACCTATGCCCTCTTAGAAACTCTATTCTGATCTTGCAGAATGTACTTCTAGTGATATTGGAATGGCAATATCCATGTGGACTACAAGGCAAGTGTATCGGCATGAAGGACTGGGTCTCCGTCACAGGTCCAACTGATAGCATTGTGTCTTGCAGCACTACAGGTGTAGGCCAAGGCCAAGTAGCAAATGTATTGAAGAAGTTCGATATCAGAGCACTCAAGCTAGCCTCCGGGTGATATTGACAAACAAAAGCTGCTAGAATAGCCAAATGAACTCCCCCAAGAAACCCATTTAGCTGCAAACAAGTGACAAAGTACACATTCATAATTTTGGAAAAAGTCCAATTGTCACATACGCCAACAGAGGCAGGAGTAAAGCATGATTGTGATATCACCAATCAGAACATTAGACATACATTACCATACACTCCTCGCCTTTTAGCCCATAGTTTAACACATCGCAGCATTGATTGGAAATTCTGAAATAGACAAGTAGAAAAATATTTCAAATGTGCAAAAACTTAAATTGTGCACCTTACTGAGTTGGTTTTTCCTTGAGCAATCCAAAAGGAAAAAGTGAGTCTTTGTGTTGAGGAGTTATATCAACATCTACCTCTAGTTTTGGAACAAGTAAACGAATCCGTTGATTTGCACGTACGCCAGACAAGCTCTTCCAACTAGTTTCATCAATATACCTCAAAAAAAAAGGATTGAATACATCCACGTCCTGCAGTTAAGAGGCTCAGCAAGTCAAAAAATTCACCTGATAAACATGGAAAGAAAGACCTAAACATGAACAGAATACTGAAACAATTTAGAGCGCAAATCTTTCATGCATTATTGGTAACAAGGAAAATCAGTATTTGAAGGTAAAACATCAGAAACAGCAATTGAACTATATATTGAATCTATAGCACAGAAGATCACTGTAAACAATAAATTGAGAGAATTTATTGTCCAAGATGATATCTATAGCAAATTTTTCATACGTACATCGGGTACAGCTAATACTTTAAGCTGAGCATAAGGAAGGTCAACTGAGATCCCATCAAATTTAAACCTCATCAAAGGAACTTTTGCATCCTTCACGCAATGAATATCTGAAACTTCTGGTCTGCTTTTTAGCATGTTTCGCAGAACAATAAAAAAGTCCTCCTGCAAAAGTTATGTAACAAAATGGGGATAACACCTACCCTGATCCAAATGATAGAACTAAATGTGCAGGAAACAGAGAAACTTACAGCCATGGTGGCAAAGAAAGGTCCAACACATAAAGCATCAATATCAGACTCTGGACCATGAACCTGACTTAATAGGCCAGACATTAGCAAAAAAGAATATCATGAATTTACAAAATGTCCATCTTCCATATGCCAGAATGAGTAGGAAGAGGCCTTCAACCTTTTCAAACATAATACTTTCCTACATGAAAGAATGTAACACAAGCATAACGTATTTTCATGGACATTGAGCGCAATTATCCACTATTCTCAATTTTGAAGACAATTTGAACTGTTAAGGCTCGTCCACAACATATTCCGCATTGAAATAAAGGAATAGGCTTGATTAAAATAAGACTTACTCCGAGGCCATAGGATCCATATGTCAATATTGTGGCATATGTGGCCGCAATTTCTTCTCTACAAAGTCGACGCTGCCAGGCAACCTTCTTAGCCCATGACACCACTATCTATAATATAATAACACGAGTTTTTAAGCGATAAATTTCCACATTGCGACAATCTTTAATAAAAAAGCTCTTCTTAGAAACCTCCCTTTCACTCAATTTCTACCAAACAGGCAATGATAACCGATGAGAACATTTTAATAGAGAAGATTAAACTGTCAGTCCTCTTCCTATAAGGAAATAATTTCTGACCACGCTACAACAATAAAAAAAAAAATAAAGAAAGAAATCAGAATATTACCTTCTTGAGTTTTAAAATGACATTTTTTCTCTTTTCTTCCTCTTCAACAGATGGAACCAGACCCTCATCAGCCATGAACTAAAACATCAAAAACCCAACCGCAGGTCAACCACATTGCCTAAACAAATACGGATCACGTAATCTTCGGAAGAAAACAATGAAAGAACGAAAAAAGAAAGGTAAATTGCGGAATCTTGAGAAGAAAACAATGAATGAACGAAAAAGAAAGGTACATTGCGAATTTTCTTTACCTTGAGAAGCGAAATAGACCTTTCCTCCTCCATTAGACTGAAGAAAGGAGGAGTAAAAACAAAGCCAAGACCAAGAGGAGAGACCACCGCGGCTGGTGGTGATGGTAGTGGGGGTAGATTGTGCGGAAAAAGAACCTGGCCGTGAAACCTAGGGTTTATCACACCAAACGACGGGTCTACAACCCCAAAGAAAGGATTAACAGGGGAACAATCAACGAAAAGATGGCGAGAGACACCGTTTCTATGGTTTTGGTAGGCATTTGCTGCCATACACACCAAGCGACCTTTCCAATGGACGATTTCTAGTGGTATGATTATAATGGGAAAGACGGAAAAGGCGACGAAAGTGTTTTGCACTTTTGCCCGTTCAAGGTAGAAGACCCGCAAATTTAAATGGAATGGAAAACAGAAAACGGTGACTCTGTTTCATCCGGTTATAGTATTGTCTTCAGTTTGGAACTTCCAATTGCGAGGGTGTCCTGGGAGATAATAACGTGTGGAAAAGCTTTTATAAGACTCTCTGCGTGGCGAAAGAGTGTGATTGTTGAGTGTCTGTTTTCCTCAAATGAGAGGCCACGTAGCCACTCTACTATGGGCCTTCTGGGCCTACTAGACAGCAGTTGAATTTCCGTATAGTATTTCTTCCGGTGTTTTTCCTTTTTTATTATTCCGCGCACGCACAGTGGATATTCGCTTTGATAATTGTTTTACTATGAATGCCTAATTTGTCTTTTTCTTTATGGAAAAAAAAAATACTTAATTTGTCTTTCTTTCTTTTTTTTTTTTTTTTTTTTTTGCTAATGACATGAATAATGTACGATCAGATAGTACAGACAGTCTTTTCCCTTAAATAACTTATACCGTGTTGATCGTAAAAAAGTATTTTGAATTTTCATGGCTAATTCTCTTTTCAACAATTAAATGGTCTATTTATATTCTTAATTACATGGTAATTAAACTAGTCAAATGGTTTGCAGTGGTAAATACCTGCACGTAATCCCATTGCAGAAGAGTGGTGGGAAACTAGCTTCCGCACCAAAACCTGACCAGTTCAGGGGGAATTAGGCAGGAGGAGTTGGGGAAAAGAAGCTAAATTGAACCAAACAAACAGAGAAAGGAAAAAAGATCAAACGGATAAGCGTCCCGAAATGAAAATTTATTATAATACAAAAATTCTAAAAGTTTCTGGGCACAGGATGTTAGATCCTGGAAATGTACGCGGCTATAAATTTACATATATACAAAAAGAATCTATTGGTATAGAGAGAGGTGGGGTTTCGATTAACTCATCAGAGAGTACAACCGCAAAAAACGAAGAAGTAACAAAGCATGGCAACTAAAGCTACAGACTCCAATACCGTAACGACAGTCCATACCACATCATCGACAGAGAAATCGAACCACCTGAAACTCTGTAGACTCCACCCCGTCGTGAAATACGAAAAATCGAAATCCGGCCACCGGAAGATTGATGTTCGTTGTGAAAATCCAAATTCCGGCCATCGAAAAGCCGAAACGTATCGCATCGGACACATATTGCCGCTCCGCTCGAACCGAGCGATTATTGTTGATGTGATATTCCAGAAACTGGACGGTAGGAATTAGGATTTGGATTTAATTATTAGGGGGATATGGTTTGGTGCGTTAAGGGGATTTCTTTAAATTGTTATATACAAACTACATATACCACGTGTTTGGGCGTAGGATTTGACTATCAAGTCTCAAACAAACACTTAGCTGTCAATCAATTCAGCCAATGAGCTTATCCCACGTCACTAAATCGATTCAATTGCAATAGTAATTATTCCTATTAAATGCTACTATACAGAAGCGAGGCTCTGAAGAAATATGGTTGTCAATTCCGTATTAATTGCCTCTTCGCAATTTATATAAAATGACGACAAACTTCAAATTATAAATCCTCTGCATATTCTAATAATAAATGCGTATGCAAAATGTTAAATGTATATATTAGTCGATAATAAATTTAAATTAAAAAAAAAAATTAATACTAAGAGAAGTCTTAAAACTTCAAATGTTGACTAAATTTCTAAAATAAAATATTTTAATTTATAAAATTAAATTTTTAGTGTCACCAAAATCATTCTATTGAATACTTCACTTATAAAATTGGATCAATAAATATAATTTAACATGTAAAAATTAAAAATTCTAAAAATTATTACCTATGTAGAAAGATATGCATCACCAAAATCTATAATTTTATTGGTATAATAAATCTATCATAGGGTTTGAATTACGAGTGAAATTTTTTACGAAAAGTATTAAAATAAATTTATCCTTCGAAATTTAGAAATAAAAAATCTCATGTTAAATAGTTATAGTCTCTAGTTAGTGAATATAAAATTTAATTTCTATGGAATTCCAATAATTACTTGAATGTATTATATTTATAAAATTCTCATCCTTACTTAAGGTTGAAACTGAGTCAAACTCTATTGAATAAATATATATTCAAGTTCGATCTTAACTTATTGAGATTTACTACCAGTAAGAATATAAAATAAAAATGTAATTAATTTTGATTTGATGAATTGACTCATGAGCTAATATGTAATGAACTTTGAGAGTATATATACACACTTTTTAATGTAAATATATGTTATATAAATAAAGATGTTAATTGAATTATTTATAATAATATTAATATTATTTATTATTTTATGAATAGTTAAATTAAATGATGATAAGAAATATTAATTTGAAAAATTTTTGGTAATTATTTTTATAAGGTTAAATATAATTTACACACAAACAAGATACAATCCATAGAAAAAAAAGTATATTTTTATTAACAATCTACCATTGATTAAAATTTTTTATTAAATATATCTAATTTAGAGGTCGAATTAGCTAATTAATTTTAATTAAATATCCCCCCATTTTTCTGTTTTTATTTTCCTTTTTTTAAAAAAAAATTTTTTTTTTTCCCTTATACAAGTAAGCAAAAGGGTAACACCGAAGTTACAAATCCATTACAATTGGAGCCCAATACAAAGCAAAAGGAAAATAGTCATGAACCGCCCACCAGGATGGAACCTTAACCAACCTTCCAAGACTCTCACTGGCCCGATTCGGAAATTGAAATAATGGGCTGCAATCCACTAGAATTATCCGGAAAAGAGGAACCCTAACCCTAGATGCCCCAACCGCTTTCTTGCACGTGACAACTAGCTGACTCGAGAAAACGAGCACTGAGGCGCCGCAATGACCCTATCTCTTCGAAAATGCACATTTTCTCGTCTATACCGTCCGATCTCATTCCACGTCATCAATCCGCGTGATTCCAAATTTCAACGGTTCAGATCAAGTTGCAGAGCTACTGGTACAACGAACGAAGAAGCTCCTCCTTCCTCTGTCTCTCTTCCCCAATTTCTGCTATTAAATTTTTTTCCGGGAAAAAAATATTTATCGAGAGAAGTCTGTATACAATTGCTTTAATTTTTTTAGCTTTTTGAGTTTTGAACATGAAAGCCATGGAACGAGAAGGAGAAAATTTCGACGAGGAGAAGGATATTAAACTTTTTAATGAAGAGGAAGAAACAGACGACGAGACTGAAACAAAGGAAGGTGTAAAAGACGAAGAGGAAGAGGAAGAAGATGACGACGAGGACGAAGATGGTGACGATGATGACGAGGACGAGGACGACGATGATGAGGGAGCCGAAGACGAAGACGACGACGATGAGGTGCAGGTCTTACACTCGTCCGGTGGGCCACCGGTTCAGGCGGCAGACGATGATGAGGATGATGACAACGAAGACGAAGACGAAGACGATGATGGTGAGGGCGGCGACGACGATGACGACGACGACGACGACGATGATGATGAGGAAGACGAGGAAGTGGAAGATGCTGAAGAGGAGGTAACCATACATAAAACAAACTCAATCCTTTTTTACATATAATTATTCGTATACTTAATTTAAAATCCATTTTATTTCCGCAAAATGTTGCTATTAGTTTGATATATCTAATTTATATATTAAGATAAGATAATTTTATGTTCAGATCTATGTTAAGATTAAGTACATGTTTGTGCAAGTTTCTGTCTTTGTGCCTTTTTTTTTTTTTTTTTTTTTTTGAACAGTCTATGTCTTATGTTTAAATAAACTGTTAAACAAGATTAGTTTCTTTAGTTACTTTACTTTTCTTTTGTTTAATGTAAAAGGACTTTCCTCTTTTGCTTTTCTTCCAAGATCTGTTATTTTGTTTAAATTTATTTTATAAATTTTCAAAGCTCTGCTGTTTTATCTTTGGCCTAGCTGGAGTAGAATTCTTTTTGTTTGAAAGGAGCTGTATGGTGGGCAGTATATGCAGATCTTCAAATTTTATTATTGATTTTTCAATTTCACATATTTTTTTTCCTCATCTTATATAGAATTTTACTGATTTGGTGCATATTTTTGCCTTCTTTTTGTTACTTTTTCAATCCAATTTTTGGCTTCACCAATCACCAGCCTTTCAGGATTTTTTGGGCCTTCTAGTTTGTGGGTAATATGTGATGCAGTTATTAGTGAATGTGTTTTGACCTATTTGTTATTGGGAAATTGTTTAGAGCTGTCATGGCTGCAGTGAAGTTCTTGCGACTTACTACTTGACTTGGACTTGGAGCAGAGTGTTTATGCTTTTATCTGAGCTGCCAAAAGAGTAGTAAAAACAACATATTTTGTTGGAATTGTGTGTTTTCTTTTTACTGGGGAATTTTTCATGATAGATTAGGCAAGCAGATATGTTTAAACTGAGTTTGTTTTAGCCTAGTCTTAATGCTTTATGTAGAATATACTAGGGACGCAATGAATGAGTTGGGATTTGTAGATAAAATATCTTGTTTCTATTAAAATCTTGATGCTTGAATGATGATCTTCATGCTTTATTTAGAATCTATCCGGGACTTAATAAATGAAGTTGGACTTTGTAGTCCAAATCTGTTGTTTTTATGTACATATCTTTATATTTCACTTGTTCATAAAATTACCAAATGAACTAAGTTGGTTCCACATTGACTCTGTTCTGGCTCTTGCTGTCAATTTTTTATGGATTAATATTGATGTGCAGGAGGATATGGGAACTGAATACCTGGTTCGACCAGTTGGTCGTGCTGAAGATGAGGAGGATGCGAGTGACTTTGAACCAGAAGAGAATGGAGAGGATGAAGATGTTGATGAGGAAGATGAAGATGATGGCAAGGTGGAGGCTCCAGCAAAGAGGAAGAGGTCGAATAAAGACGACTCAGATGATGATGATGGTGGGGAGGATGATGAGAGACCATCCAAGCGATAGGGCTGGGACCCTTCTTGGGTTGAGGAATGACCATTAACATATAGGTCAATCTCTCTATCCCTCTCTCTTAAACCCATCTCATCTTTGTAGAAAGAAGGATAGGACATGCTTATGGATTATGTTTTTGAATCTTGTATGATTAATTAAGTATCAGTGCGTTTTAGGATTATATGTTTAATTTGGTAAATGTGGGTGGTGGGGGTTTGAATAACTATTTTGAAGACAATTGGATTAGATTTTACGTAAGTTATGATCTTAGCAAAGCTGTAATGTTTAGGTTGGTTGCAGGTTTCCTTTTATATTGAAAACTGAATCTGTGAAATGGTTGCTACAATGATGGATGATGATGACATTGGTGGTGATGAGTTTGATATTTCATTTGGATGATTGGCCAGAGTGGGATTTTGATAGTAATGCTCCTAGAAATTGTCTTTTTTTATATATATATTTTTTTACTCCAATCCAATTCTGGTAATTATCGACCAACGAGAACCAACTGAAATTGGCAGAAACAGTTTTATTGGCAAGTAATAGAGAAATAAAATTTGCGTGAAGCCTAAAAATCGGTTAGGTTGCCAATGTCTGGATTTATTACATTTCTTTATTATTTTAATAATTTCCATTAGTGGTCCAAAACCAGATGCTGATTGGTCCGATGTCACTGACTAAATTTTTTCTTTAAACAGATAGCGTCCGTGGCGAGCGAGAGAATGGGAAACAGATAGATAGCGTGTGAATTTTTCACGGATCTGGAGATAACGAGAAGTTGAAGAGACGTGAAGAATTTATCGTCTTTTTGGAAGATCATACGACGGAAAAGAGATTGTTCTGTACGGTGTTTGTTTCACTAGAAAGAAATCTATCTGTCCGTTCACGCCGTTAGATCAAATGATATGACATCGTGCGATGACATGGTGGGTGGCCCCCATTGAATATGAGATTTCGCTGGAGTCACGTATGAACGTTCACGTCCAGACAGGATTTTGCCGCGAGTTCAAAGGAGGAATTACTTTTTTTTCTAGAAGAAATGAAGAAGTATAATTCTTTCAAATATCATACGGCATTATTAGTTTTATTTATGACTTTTGTCTCTTTAAAGTCGATTTTTTTTTATTATTCTGTTTTTAAATAAATAATTTGTATATTTTCTTCGAAAACCAAGTATTCTAAGAAATGCTACTATCTTTTATGAAAAAAGGAAAAAAAAAAAAAAGTCTATTTCAACTGATAACCAACATAAAATAAGATCAAAGGCACACAATGGTTTACAAGCAAATACATTTAAACTATTTTCAGCTAAAATTTGAATCCTCCAGAGGGAAGGCTAGATTGGTTCGTTCCAAAGCTGAAGCTTCCATCAATGCCGTCTACAGGGTCCTCTTCCTCGATCCAATACCTTTCCAGAATCTTCACAACTTTTTCATAGATCTCCTGGTTATCATGGCTCTGCAGATTTTCAATTTTATCTAACCCATCACACTCCTCGATCATATGTCTATAGATATTGACTTGAGTATTGCCTGACTCTTTATCAGTCTCACCAATCTTCAGAATATTCTCTAGACCTTCGAGGCATACTGTTATAATTCTTGGATCAGGACAGGCCAAGAGATCACAGAGTGGCTTTATGCAGCCTCGGCTCACCAAGTGTCTGAACAAACAACCAAAGTTGAACATAATTAAGTGGCAAGATGAAAGTAACAAAATGAGTCTCAACACAGTCAGAGCTTGGAAAGATTAGGCAGAAACGATAGGCAAAGACATACTGAATCTGTTCTTGGGTTCCCCCAGAAGTGGCATTGGAAATTGCCCATGCTGCCTCCTTTTTGACTTCAAATTCAGCATGTTGTAGCAAGTGTACGAGAGGAGCAATGATGTTTGCATCAATTATGGCCTATCGAGATAAAAAATTGTATGAAGATATATACAATAAGGAATTAAATTGAAAAAAAAGGCAGAAAAGCCACACGAATCAAGCATGCAACATAAAATGCGTATTACCTGAATTTGATTTCTATTCCCAGCAGTGATATTTGAAATTGTCCAACAAGCTTCTTTCTTGATGCTCTTCTTGTAGTTTTGAGTAAGAAGTTGGTAGAGACAAGGAAGCCCTTGATTGTCAATTATACACTGGAAGTAAACTTCAAGAATCAATTTTTATCATGATGAAGCAGAAAATTGCCGTGATATAAATTTACTTGGCATGTGCAAACAAAGCATGATGCAGTAACCTGGAGATACTTTCAATGCTTCCTTCCTGTGCATACAATACTGCATTTACTGAATGGCTAGAGCAAAAATATAGTACTGAATAAATACCTGGGTCTGAGCGTCATCACCCGTGACAATGTTCCCTACAGTTCGAAGTGCAGGAACAAGGACTGTTGTTGATGGATGACTGCAAAAGAACAACTTACGTTAGCAATATATATCATGCTATCGATTGATTATAACCCAATGGAAGCAAAAAATACTGTGACAACTAACCATAAATTGTGTATTCAAACTACATCAATCCCTAGAAAATCCTATTTGCTGATTTTACATCAAATACACAAACACAAAGCTCCAACATAACACCGGAAGACGGACAAATCTAGATGAGGAAGTTACTAATTAACTGTCACAAATAGAAGGTTTTAAAATATTAAGGATGTCATTTACTAATGTTGCAAAATATCAATCACTAAGTCTGATAGGGTTGAAGAAAGAACATTTTAAATAAAGCTGAGCATGTAAACATCATCTTACAGTAGAAGCTCTACAAGTCGTGGAGATATGCCTGCCTCTATCACAGCCTGAATTTTGTCATTTGTGCCATCGGAAAGATAAGAAAGTGCCCAGCAGGCATCAGTTAACACTTCATCATCAGTTGAGTAGATAAGGTGTTGAAGGGCTGACAATGCAGGCCTAACCTGAATTTTAAAAAAAAAAAAAATCAGATTCTATGATTTTATAGCTATATTATGGTAAAGCATTTACTAAATACACTTAGATACACTTATATTCATGTGTGCATCCATCCAAGCATATTCCCCCTCCCCTCACCCCACCCCCCCAAGGAAAAAAAAAAAAAAAACCAACACCATGAAGAAAAATTCCTTACCTGCTCAAATGGAGCTGGCGGCTTTCCACGGCAAAAATTTGATAAAGTCCAGGTGGCATTCCGTAGCATTGATAGTTTTGAGCGCTCGTTGAATTGTGCAAGTAATGACATTAGAGCGCCATGACTAAGAACAAGATCCCTACAACTAGGAGAGTCACCAGCAACATTGCCCAATGCCCACACTGCCTGCTTATTTGGTAATTGGCAATTCAAAAGGAAATGAGACAAGTTCACAGATGTTTAAGCGAATAGAGAGTTCAGAAAACATATGGGTTTCAGCTCAACCTGTTCTCGGACATCATCATTTGCAGAGCCAAGAAGCTGCACAAATTTGGGTATGGCACCATGGTCTATAACAACTCGTGTGTGTTCTGATGTCCCAGACACAATATTTGTTAATGCCCAAGCCGCCTCAAACTGATAATGAATGAAAAATCAAACGTTGATGGTAAATTGAGAAAACGAATTCTCTGCGTGACAGATATAGGTCACATAGAAGAAGGAGAAATAGTTTTGATTTATCCATACTTGCAGCTGAGGCAAATCATGCTTATCCAGGAACTCCACAAAGCAAGGAACAACGCCTGCTTTTATGACCTCATCAATGGGAGGGCAGCGCTCTGCATAATTACACAGATAACTATTCAACAGGTTAACTAGAAAGACAAAAGAGACAGCCTGAAAGAAGAGGTTGGAGCAGGGAATTCATTGCATGGTTAGTTTACACACCAATTGACAATAGCTTTCTGAACTGAGTGGTAGCTTCCAACTGTAGGGTAGGGTTGTCTGACAACACTCCTTGTACCATTGCAGATAGATTTTCCAACTGCCATCAATACTGAGAATTAGAACAACTAATGAAATTTAATTCTCAAGGTGGAAAAAGGGAAAAAAGAAAAGGTTGGGTTCTTTTGATTCTTGCACTCTAGGTTGCAGTAGTAGTCAATCACTAATCAGCTAGATGATCTAAGAATCAGCTAGATGATCCAAGGCAGACAAACAATTGAACTAGTCTAAATTGACTAGGTGAGAATGATAAACCTAAAATCTCAGAACCTAAAACTTCTGCTTTTCACCATTTTCAAACGCCATCAATCAACCTAGAAATGATGCAGCATTGCAGATAAAATTAAAACCACAAAGCTTGAAACTTTAATTTAGTAAACTAAACACTGGCATGCATAAAAATGGGAATTTTTTGAAAAATAAATATAAAGAACCTTTTTCTCGATCCCAGCATTAAGGTCATTTGAATTCTGAGATTGAAGAAGAAGCCCTTCTCTCCTTTTCTTGAGAAGACTATCCTCTCGCTTGCTCTTCCTGATCTCAACCAAATTGTCCTCTCTTCTTCGGCGAGCCTCGTCTCCATCGACGCCACTCTTGTACGATTTCTTTCGCGACTCAGTACGCGAACTGGGTCTGAGTGACATTGCTCTTTCTCTACCTAAAGCTCTGTTCAATAAAAGTCCTCTCCTCAGTCAAAGCGAAGCAAAGATTCAAGTCCAGCTCACAACAGAGAGACAGATATCTGGGCAATAATTGCGGGGTGCTACAATGAGCGGACAAGGAAGCGAAGGGCTATTGCGGTTCTCAGTTCCTGGTTGAAGCCTTGAAGGGTTACTATATATATATTATATAGGATACAGAAATTATTTTAAAGTGGCGATTAGAGGATTTGTGTTGTGGACGACACATGACTGAGTAGGCTGTATTTTTCTCTCTTTATTGCTTTAGTAATTTGTATTATTGTTTGTTCCTCGACAATATTAGTTTGTAGTTTAATCCAAAATTGTGAAGCGAAAGGAACGGCTGTTGCTATGGTTGGTTCAAAATTTGGAAATAAATGAATGACAATGCAATAAATGAAATTTGATGAACGACTCTTGAAACGGAAAATTCTGCACTCTTGAAACCCATAAATATTTGCGTTTACTATATATAAAAGAGCATTGGCCAAAAGAGTGTCCTAAACTATTAAGCCTTTAATGTAAATTTCATATTGATATATTTGTAATTACCGACGTTGATATTTCATTTTGATAGATTAATAATTTTATTGAAAATATAGGATTTTACATGAGCATTCATAATATATAACGTATAAATACATATGCCTTTTATTCTAAAAACTATCTTTTCTTCTTATTTTTACCTCTGTCACTAGATGATGACCAACCTTTGAAGAGGACTAGAGGCACAGAATTGACAAAATTGGCCAAGAACAATGATATTTTCAAAAGCATTGACCCACCAAAAAATGGAAGTCTCGAAACCGAAAACAGGGGAGACATCAACCAACCATTTTTTCACTTGGGCAGCTGATCTGATCTGTTTAGTACAATTTCCAACTTTTTCCGCGAACGGTTGAAGCAGATTTGGGCTTGGATGGGCCAATGGAAATACACGGCTTTATAGTATATTTAAACCCCAAATGGGCCCAAAATCGTTTTTATGTGGATAAGATAAGCACATTGCACCAAAACCAACTATATATATGATAGGGATAGTTTGGAGAAGTGTGCTCCTAAGTTTGATAATTAACATTACCTAATATAAGATGCATTCGACTGCCAAATACATGAGAAGAAAAGCCAATAAGATATGGTTGGATAAGTTTTTTCATTCATAGGAGAGTGAGAAATCAGATTTCGAGTTTAAATTCTCTAAATTATAAATTTTTTTATTAATACTTTTATCAATTTGATAAATTAAAAAAAAAATAAAATCTCTTATTGTGCAGGATAACAATTATTTTACTATTAGATCTCTTTTGAGCAAACAAGCGCATCAAATGAAGTGCCATTGTGCCAATAATAAGTCGTAGGCTTCTAGCCAAAGTGACCATTGTGCATAATTGAGCGATGGACGAGTGTCAAGATCAAGAACCAGCCATTAATATACTCTGGTCCCACGCCCATGGGTTTAGCGGCGATTGCTCATTAGCTATCTTCCAATGTCGGTGGCTCAGTGACGCCAACACGCTTTTCCGAATTTGCCGACGGTGCATTGGCGACATTGCCTTCAGTCCCTGAACCGTCGCCTTTGCCTTCCTTCTTTTTTTTTTTAACGACACGGCTTTTCTACCAAGCAGTAAAAAAAAAAAAAAAGAAAAAATATGAAATGAGCTGAAAACATGCAGCTGACACATCAAATCGTCAATGTCTAAGACTCCTTTCGTAAGCAAAATAATTAAAATTAAAAATTTTGGATTTGGTTTGTTCCTGATTCCCTACAGACCATAGCACAGGAACATAAATCTCCTCAGATTTTCCTTTTTTTTTCTTTTTTTTTTTCCGTGATAGAGTAGAGATCCACTCTCATAAAATTAATTAAACACAAATTTTCCAACCAACCGCTCTATTGCAGGACAAAATAAATCCCACTGCCGGTTCCTACGAAACTATTCCTTTCACTTTCACCTTCTCCGCCATTTCATACTGAAGCAATATATACTCACGGACACCGCAAATATAATCCTATACGTACACCGGCACCAGTAGATTTGGAGCAATCTACGCGCTCCGTGCCCCTCGTTCTCCAACGAAAACCAGATTTCGTTTAGATCTGGTTTTCGAGCAAGCAAATTTGTATAGTTTCATTAATGTGCTCATTGATTTCGCTGCTTAAATCTTACTGAATTGTTTCCTTGGTGCTTCAACTGAGCAGCAAAAATGGTGATCTCTAGTCCTATTACCCCTGGACAGGTGCGTTTTTCTTTAGCTAGCATTTACTCTTTTAGATCGTGCTTCGATTTAGAGTTCCAATTGGTAAAATGCGAAGTAACTATCGATCAGTAGTGCTCACTTTGCTGTTTAATATAATCAGAATAATGTGATCTGCCAATGCATTTTTTTTTTTAATTTTCGGATTTGGATGTTTAATTTGCAGGTCTCGTTTTTGCTTGGCGTTGTGCCAATAATTGCCGCCTGGATTTATTCAGAGATTTTGGAGTATAAGAAAAATGCTGCTGCAGCCAAAGCGTGAGTTCTACATTTTTGAATGTATTTAACATTACATTCCGGTATATATATATGTGCTGAATCGAAGTCGCTCTTATTGCTAGTAGGCACTCTGATATTGGTTTGGCTGAGATGGGAAATGACGCTGTTAAAGAAGATGACCGAGCTGTTCTGCTGGAGGGGGGTGGTCTTCAATCAGCTTCTCCTAGAGCTAAGACTTCCCCTGCTTCATCTCCGATTTTCAGGTCTGTTAAGGTGTCAACTCACTTCTTCAAGTTCTCTCTAGTGTCCTTTTATGATTTTTCCTTATCAAATCGTGCGGTTGTGACTTGATTAGGTTCCTTCTGATGGAAGAGCAATTTCTGATCGAGAATCGATTGACACTTAGAGCTATGTGAGTATGTTATATCTTTTGGATTGAGATTCAGAAATGTTTAAGTTCTTGAACTCTATCTAGTTCATGTGCAATTTATTCTTTGTCTCCTTCTCTTTTCCCGTGCAGATCTGAATTTGGTGCCCTTCTTGGGTACTTTTACCTATGTGATCGTACAGATTTCTTTAACTCATCAACGAAGGTGCTACTTCAAACTTTTTCTTATTTTGTTTATATTTGGATCCTTATGGTTGTCAGCAAGCCATGCAGCTAAACAGTTTTTCAATAACAAAGTACTTATTGAAGTGCGGACTATCAAATGCCTTGTTTACCTCCTAACAATCTATTAAAGTTGGATTTGCATGCTATTATATTTCATCCTTATGTTCCATATTAATTTGGAATGGTTTTTTATAGCAGAGAGTTTTTTTCTGCATTAACGGTAAAGTTTGCACCATAGGGAGAGTGAGTTTTTATTTTTATTTTATTTTAAGTTTCCATACTTGTGACAGTTGCAATAATCTAGAAAAACTTGCTTTCTGGTTATGTTATTTTTTGATTTGGTTTTAACCTCAACCATGGTCTGTCTGTGCAGAGTTTTAATAGGGACCTTTTCTGGTTTCTCTATTCCCTTCTCATCATAGTTTCAGCCATAACTTCTTTCAAGATACATCATGATAGATCACCGTTCTCAGGCAAACCCATACTCTATTTGAACAGGCATCAAACTGAGGAATGGAAAGGCTGGATGCAGGTGTGTCACTCATTCAAATGACATGTATTAATTTTGAAATGTTCATTATGAAGCATCTGCTTTGATGGATGCAATGTTTGGTAATTTTAAGTTACTTAATAGATAATTTTTTGTTATTTTCTTTTGATACCCATTTCAGCATAAATTCTGAACTCTTGCACAACCTTGCACCAAATAATTGAACCATATACATGATTTCTTTTCTTTTTTTTTTCCTGTGTCCTACATTCTTCAAGACCAATACAGGGTGTGGTAATCTTCTGGTGCATACTGTTAATGTCCAAATAACTATGTGCCCCTGCTGCAATATATAATCAGTAATCTTACTCATTTTTCTGTCATCTTTCAGGTATTGTTTTTGATGTATCATTACTTTTCTGCAACAGAAATCTATAATGCAATCCGAGTTTTCATTGCCGCATATGTGTGGATGACTGGATTTGGGAACTTCTCATATTATTATGTCCGAAAAGATTTCAGTCTTGCTAGGTTTGCGCAGGTATGCTGCCCCTTAAAAGTTTAATGTATGTTTTTCTATGCAATTAAGTTGCTTCTGATCGTAAAAATTTATTGTGGAGCAGATGATGTGGCGGCTTAATTTCTTGGTGATATTCTGCTGTGTCGTGCTTAACAACAGTTATATGCTGTATTACATTTGCCCTATGCACACTCTTTTCACTCTTATGGTTTATGGAGCACTTGGCATTATGAACAAATACAATGAGAAGGGATCTGTTATAGCTGTAAAAATCATCGCCTGCTTCTTGGTCGTTATCCTAATATGGGAAATTCCTGGAGTGTTTGAATTGGTTTGGAGCCCATTTACTCTCTTTCTTGGTTGGTATCATGTCAAAGGATGATTCATCATATGCTAAGGCTTCTTGGTTGCACCAAACCTAATCCCTCAAAATATTGCAGGCTACACTGATCCTGCAAAACCAGATCTTCCTCGGTTGCATGAATGGCATTTCCGTTCAGGCCTTGATCGTTATATCTGGATAATTGGAATGATATATGCCTACTATCATCCAACTGTAAGTTCTGAACCATGTGGCACTTATATTAGAACTTCTGGTTCTTGAGTTGCAACTGGATGCAAAATCTCTGTTTGATTCATGGACTGCTTATTTGGCATTTGTTATCTGTAGGTGGAAAGGTGGATGGAGAAACTGGAGGAAACAGAAGTGAAGCGTAGAATATCAATCAAAACAGCTGTGGCATCGATATCCCTATTGGTATTATAACTTCTCCAACTGCATCCTTTTTCTTGGTTTTCACTGTTGATGCTGACAATTTTGTGAAATTCCTAGACGGGTTACCTATGGTTCGAGCATATATACAAGTTGGACAAGGTTACTTACAACAAGTACCATCCTTATACTTCGTGGATTCCAATAACGTATGTATTGCTTCCTTAAATGTTCTTGTATATTGCCTGCCAAGAAACTTTCGCTGATTGCTCGTGTCTCTCTCTCGCTTTTTTTTTGTCTTATTGTTGATCAGTGTTTACATATCCTTGAGAAATGTCACCCAATACTTCCGCAGCTACACTCTGACCCTTTTTGCGTAAGTATCTCTGGGTTAATTTCTTCTTTTGCTTGAGGCAGTAGTTGTCATGTTGGGTAGACAGTTATTTGTGCCTCTTTTTATTCATATTAATCTTTGGTTTTCTAGATGGCTTGGAAAGATTACTCTGGAAACATACATTTCACAATTCCATATCTGGTTAAGGTATACTGAAGCTGACTTGCCTGCTTGAGCAGTCTTATACTCGTACATACATATTAATTGGCCATGCAATGATTGTCTGCTTTGTTTAAACTTGTATTAAATTTGCAGATCAAGCATTCCAGATGCTCAACCCAAATTGTTGCTTTCTATAATCCCACAGTCGGAATTCCCACTATTGAACTTTATGCTCACTACTTCCATATATGTCGCGGTAAGTATACAATGTCATAGTATAGTTCCATAGACAGCCTGAAAAAATTAATTCACAAATATTTTTCTTATATGCAGGTTTCTTACAGACTCTTTGATCTGACGAATACATTAAAAATTGCATTTGTACCCAGTAAAGACGATAAGCGCCTCGCACACAACTTGATCACTGCTGCAGTAATTGCAAGCATTCTATACTCGGTGTCTTTTATATTTTTAAAGATCCCTCAGATATTGGTAAGAGTTTCTCCTTTTAATTCTTTGAAATTGAAATCAGTCTTAAGTGGCTTTAGCATCCGTAAAACGCTGATATCCTAAATTTTGCAGGTGTGAGAAAAACGCTGCAAGCTTCTGTATCAGTTCTCCGTGAATACACGAGAAGAATGTCGTTCAACTGCTAGGTCTTTCTTTTTTGAACTGCAAAATGGATACATTTCAAGTTCCTTGGTGAAAGAAATGGGAGTAGGATATGCTTAGATTTTGTGACACAGTTTGTATAGGAAAAGATGAGTAGTTGAGATCCCCCCCAGGGGTATTATTTTGGTAATTCATTTATTTTCTAGCACTAAAGTAAAGATGATTACAGGTGAAATATACCATTCATTATTAAAGCAACTTCCATTTGCCTCCCGTAAGTTAGTCGACCTATAGCCTTATATGAATCAGGCTGTATTTTGTAGAATAAAATGCATTTTTATTGTATTCGCCATTGGAAAATTTCACATCATAAAATAATTAAAGCACTCTGATGCACTTTCTAAACCTTCATCAAGTCCGTTTCTTTTCCATTTAAAATCATACTCTGCGTTTCTTGATTTCGCTTGCAAGCTTGCAACATGGCTGGGAACGACTGAGAAGAAGCTGAAACCATGGCTAAATTTCATCACCAAGCATACTTCGATTGAGCCATTTTCAACATTCAGATGTTCACATAAAATAAAATGAAGAAAGTATAATTTGACCAGCATAGAGCATCTCCCTTACAAAGGTTTCTCTTCTACAAAAGTCTAAAAAGTATGGGTTTGTTTAACCGAACTTCAAAAACAGAAGAAAACAAGTGATCCTTGTAATTGTTTTGCAATGGTACAAAGCAATTCAGTCGCATTTGAGCTCCAGGATGATGTAGCTTAGGGTCTCACATGGCGTTCTTTCATTCCCGTCCCAAGTGTAGCAGATACCTTATCAGAATATATGCACAATATCATATGCAAATCTTTTCATGTCAAGGAAGAACCATAATGAGAATATATAACTGACTCAATAAACTGACTTAATGTTTTCGAATCTTTAGAAAATTTGCAAGAAGATGCTCAAGTGCCGTTAAAGCACCATTGATTTACCAATCAATAGATTAGCAAATGCAATGATAAAGTAATCTACGAGAAATATCACAAATTTGAATTTCGTGATTATGGCTTTAAAGATCATTGCAATTATAGTTTTAAGCAAAGCAGCAATATTCCCAAATAAAGAGAAAAAGGAAGGATACGTCCAGAACAGCACGAATGACTGCATAAACATAAAAAAATACTGTTAGTCAAGTGAAACATGAACAAAAGATATCCAGAACATGAAGATTATTGAAGCAATTAGATATGTCATTCTGAAAGTGATATCGTCGAATAGCCACATAAATGATCAGAAACAATAGACTTTCCAGAAAGCAGCATCTGAAAAATTCAGAAAAAAATAAAAAGCTTTCCCTGTGTTAAGAGAAGTCACTAGGCAGGTAATAGTATCAATGTGGCTAGCTTATGAAAGCAACAGAGCCTTTTCTAGTGAATTTACTATCAAAGGTGCAAATCAAACCAGACATGTACATGAACAACATGATTCACTACCATAGCGGAAGAACTTGTGAGTGACATTGCTGTAATTGAAAAACATTCAAATAACTTGATTCAGCACAGATAAATGCACAGAGAAGCAATCACACATCACATCATCATGATCAACAATAAGTTCCACAGAAATAATAAACCACCCAAAAGACTGCACTAACTGATACTATCTATTTCAATATGATAAAGAATACCAAAAGAAGGAAAAAAGCTTTTACTTCACAGACTATAATTACCATTGACAAAATAAAAGTGATATCACAGAGAAGGGAACCCCATCCAAAGGGAAGTCAGAAAAGCAGAAGAAAGAAGATTAACTGGTAGTAAAAGAGAAACATACCATAAGCCCTCCAAAAAAGCCATCAAGTACAATCCTGTTCCAAGAGTCGAAGTAAGAATGAACAGAAAACTTTGCTTTGGCTATGAGTCCAACTGAAGTGATTGCCATGATAAGGAAATAAAAGATAAATCCAGTCAAACCCGTGTATCCCAAAATTCCAGCAATCACCCCACCAACGATAGACAAAAATGTTCGGCTGCAAAAGATAAAGCTTACATTACACTATAAACATGGAACAAAAGACTGTTAATGGTAGTTTGAAATTTATAGCATGCCATAATGTGCTTATAGTACCTACTCAAACTTTCAAATGCTTCTAGAACTTCTCAATCTCGTGAGTGGTTTGGAATCCAATAACTCATCATTCCCATTCCAAGTCAATTATGAAACACACCCTAAGTTCCAGATTTGAAATGATATCCCATGAAACAGTTGTAACCTCTAGACATGTTTCCACCAGACAGAATGCTTGCAAATTCAAATGGGCGTTAGAACCAAAAAGAAACCCGGCTCTGTGTGTTCCCATATATCCCAATGTATGGAGCATCTAGAACAGACAGCTTATACCCCAAATACAATCCTAAAACCCATTCACCAACTAAGATTAAAGCCTTATGTGCGATAAGAGAGACAATCGTTCATGCAACAAATTTTCAGCAAATTAATATTCCAGGCAGGTGATTCATGTCACATTAATATACAGTTAAAAAGCAAGTCCAATAAAGCTGTTCAAACAAACCTGTAATATATCACTTTCATGTTACTCTGTAAATTCTCAGCACTGAATGTCTGTAAATCATCAGCTGCTTCACGTAATTTCTTCTCGGATCCACCAGAATCATTATGTCCAGCCATGGCTTCTATTTCAAGTTGATCTAATATCAATGTACAAAATCCAAAAACAAATCATATACATTTGTAGAAACGAAACAATTCAGAGACGAATCCAGTAAAGACAAAGGCTTTATAATGGAAACAGATCCGTTAATTAGAATCAATCTAAAAAAAATTCGAATCACCAAAAACAAAAAACATTGAAAGCAGAATTCCAATAGTAACTACAAAAGCTAACAAAATAAAAAAAGTGATTAAACTACCAAAGAATAAAATGCGTAGAAAACGAACCTTAAATTGTAGATTGTACTGATCACTAAAACTATCTTTATGTCCCGATTTGCTCTGCAGTTTATAAACCTATAAAAACCCAGGTTATATCGTTCTGACAATTTTTCGTTTACATCCTCTTAATGCTCAAATTTTATAACTTACCCCTCCTACTTTCCAAAAGTTAAATCCCAGCCATTCCTCGAGTTACTAAACGGCGTCGGTTAGATGCGCTTGTAACCTTTTGTGGTTTTCGAAAGATGAACTGGCACAGAAATACTTCTTCCAGAGATGAGAGAACAAACTTCAAGCAGGCCGAGGTCTACTTCCGCAAGGCTCAAGGTATGCCTTTTCTTGGGTTTTAACGTTTTTTCTTTTGGAAAAATTAACTTTCCTACTCCGGCTTTGGGGTTTCTAATTCTTTGATTGGTTAAGTTTTGAGTTTGTAGTTCTAAGTAAAATGTATCTAAAAGAGGGACATTGCTTATTGTTAAAAGTCCGCAAACCTGCTATCCCCTTTGTTTTAAACACAAACCCAATTCTCAATTCGAAGAATAAACCCCGAAATGAACAAAACGAAGCCAATCTCAAAGAATATGAGGTTTTAAAGAGGGTAAGAAGTGAATCCAGCATTGTACTGGCCCTAGATTACTTCAAGTCAATTGCCAATTCACAAGCTTTCCAGCACACCCCATTGACATACCAAGCTATGATCGAAAAGCTTTGTATTGAAGATGATGTAGACGGTGTGCAGTACCTTCTACAGCAAATGAAATTAGAAGGTATTAGCTGCAGTGAGGATTTGTTTATCTCTGTGATAAATACTTATCGGCGAGTGGGTCTAGCGGAGCAAGCTTTGAAAACCTTCTATAGAATTGGGGAATTAGGGTGCAGACCGACTGTTAGGATATACAATCATCTTTTGGATGCATTGCTTAGTGAAAATAGGTTTCAAATGATTAATCCTATATATAGCAATATGAAGAAAGATGGGATGGAACCGAATGTGTATACCTATAACATTCTTTTGAAGGCATTGTGCAAGAATAATAGGATGGATGGGGCATGCAAGTTGCTTGTGGAAATGTCGAACAAAGGATGTAATCCTGATGTTGTTAGCTATACAACTGTGATATCCTCTATGTGTAAGCTTGGTAAGGTGGAGGAAGCAAGGAAGCTTGCCGTGAGATTTCAACCTTGTGTGCCTATTTACAATGCTTTGATACAAGGATTTTGCAAAGAATACAGAATAAAGGAGGCATTTCAGCTGTTAGGTCAAATGGTGGATAATGGAATTGAACCTAATGTCATTACATACTCAACAGTAATAAATTTTCTTGCTCATGTGGGAAATGTTGAATTGGCTCTCGCAGTTTGGGCAAAGATGTTTGTGAAGGGTTGTAGCCCCAATATTCACACCTTTACTTCTTTGATAAAGGGCTATTTTCTAGGCGGGCGAGTGTATGAAGCACTTGATATATGGAACCGAATGATTAAAGAAGGATTTGAACCTAATATTGTCGCATATAACACTCTAATACATGGTCTTTGCTCCCACGGGAAAATGAGAGAAGCTTTTTCTGTTTCCTTGAAAATGGAGGGAAATGGCTGCTCCCCAAATGTGACCACTTATAGTGCTCTCATTGATGGATTTGCTAAAGCTGATGACTTTGTTGGTGCATCTGAAACATGGAACAGGATGATGACTAATGGTTGCATTCCTAATGTTGTTGTGTATACTTGCATGGTGGATGTCCTTTGCAGGAATTCTATGTTCAATCAAACTCAATTGTTTATAGAGAAAATGGTGACTAATAATTGTCCTCCAAATACAATTACATTCAATATATTTATCAAAGGTTTATGTTGCCATGGGAGAGTAGAATGGGCTAAAAAAATGTTAAATCAGATGGGAAAATATGGGTGTTCCCCTAATGTCACAACATATAATGAATTATTGGATGGTCTTTTGAAAGAAAACAGAACAAAAGAAGCCCTTGGGCTTATTGGGGAGATAGAAGAGAAAGGTATTGAGCTGAACTTGGTGACTTTCAATACCATTTTAAGTGGATTTTGCCATTCTGAAATGTTTGAAGAGGCTTTGAAGCTTCTTGGGAAAATGCTAAAAGGAGGTTTGAAGCCTGATGCTATCACATACAACACACTAATTTATGCGTACTGTAAGCAAGGCAAGGCTAAGACTGCAATCAAGCTTGTAGATAGATTAAGTGCCAGAGGAGAATGGTACCCAGACATAATTGCATGCACCAGTCTTTTATGGGGGATCTGTAATCAGATTGGGGTAGACGAAGCCATCATGTATTTTGGTAAGATGCTGGATGAGGGGATCTGTCCCAATGTGGCAACTTGGAATGTGTTAGTCAGGGGCTTGTTTAACAGCTTAGGTCATCTAGGGCCAATTTACATTCTGGATGACATTGTGGCTCATGGTTGATAGCAAAGATGTATGGAAGTTCAACAGACATATATGATCTCTAACCATCAATGAGATGCACAGTATTCAGCAATGTTGAATGGTCATGAGTTATCTTATTGGATTTTATTAAATTCAATCAATGGTGCTCAAACTGCCGGACACCAAGTATGAGTGCATGCCGTTTTTTCAGGCATCATCATCAGGTACATGGCTAGGAATTCATTAAGGAACATGTAAAACAGATACTTATGGTTATTGATTCCGATGTTTATTGATCTAATAATGCATTATCTTTTCCTAAAGCAGTTTTTGTGCCTTGCGCAGGATTCTACATAATGTCCATTAGCTGCATTCACAGCAAGGTCAATCAGGACTCTGCTTTCTCACCTTTAGAATCAAGTCTCCTTCGTTTATTGGCTAGAGTTGACTTTCAAATTTATTGACAATTGATCTATGAGTTGCTATTCAGGAATTCATAGACCATTACTTCATGTAATTTGTACAATTTGCATATTCTATATATGATACATGCCCATACAAATTTTTCACAAGAGACCAATTTATTGATTGTACTCGTTTTGAAAGTTGTTCTCTCAGTTTTACTCTCCAGTATTGAACGCAACATTCATGGTAAGTGATCGGTTTGCTTCCAGGATTTGCGTTAGTTCATGGCTTATTGGATATGAAGTCCATGGACAAAATAAACCCAACTAGGCACGCATGCATGCACTTGCGCGTGCTTATCATTAGGAAAGAAATAAAATATATATAAAATGCATCAAATCCTTAAACGCTAAAATTATTGCTGTATCCAAAAATCATGAAGTTGAAACACTGAAAACTCAATCATACCCACTATTATTTCTCATATGCCTTTGCATAGTTGCATATGTAAGATCTAGTTGAAGTACCATCTAGCAATACGACCATTAGCTCCGTGTGGGAAGAAACCACCAGGAGCACGTTCATTTCCTCCCCCATACACAATTCTCAGTACCTCCCCAGGTGACCTTGCAAATCCAATTGAATTCTTGTTTCCAGCAAGCACATTGCCTCTAATTTTGTTTTCTGGCTGGAACTCAGGAGCTATAAGTCCTTCGTCTTTAAAACCATTGTGTCCCAGCTTATTTCTTAGATCTGAAATGCGACCTGTGAACTCTGCCACTGTTATATCATATGGATTCACCTTCTCGAACGCCTTCTCATATAGTAATCCTCGGATTACTGCATCTTGACCAGACACCATGGCCAGAAGGCCTGCAACAAGCTAAAATGCAGATACATATATACTTTGACAAATCAGCTAACTGAAATCTGTTAATCAATTATAGTGTTGGATTTTAGGCATTGAGTTTGTACCTGCTTAGAAGCAGAGCCTTGGATTCTTTGATTTATTCCAATATATCCTGTGAGACTAACATAGGGGATCATGTAGGCTGCAATGAGGCTGTGAGTTCCAGAGGAATATGGGTCAAAAGGAGGAGACAGTTCCCTTCCAAGTGCGTAGTCCATAAGTTTTGCAAATGATTCTGCCCTAAGATCCAACAATGGCCTTGGAAATCCCTTTACTGTCTTCTTAATTGCCCTGCATCCAACAAAACCAAGACAAAGCTAGCAGGTACAATTCAATTTCTTTTAAACATTGCATATGAAAACTCTTGAAACAAGAATATATTATTACCTCAAGTGTCCTACTGCTTGCCATCCAAATTGCTCCATAATATCTCTAGTGAAAGGGTCAACATCAGCCTTTTTAGCACCAATGGGTCTTGGACCTCCAGCAGCTAGAGATGGTTCATACCTGTCCAAGCCCTGACCTGTTGAGCTATGCAGAAAGAACTCAGCTGTAAGATACTCTAAGTTTAGAGAAAATTCAAGAAGATCGATGTCGGATTCTGGGATTGAGCAGGCTACATCTGAATCTTGATAATCTATAATAAATGGGTTAAAAGAAGCGATTGGAGTGAGGAGAAGAAGGATTAGAAAAGCAGAAATGGTGATGCAAGTTATAGGAGCCATGGTTAAGTTGTAGTGTAATCAATGGCTTTCTTTGCCAGTAGTGATGAAAGATCATGCAAGATGGTGGTGTATATATAGCAGCAGTAAGTGGTGATAGATGCCTCAAAATCTGAATTTGACACGTGGAGATTAATTAGAAGTGTTACTTATTCAAAAGAGAGCAACATCAGGCAGGTACATGGCCAGTAAGCACTAAGCAATAGGCTACAGATATGAGGTTATTTTTGGATGTTACAAGAAACTAATTTTCATTTGTTCTATTAATTCTCTATATGCTATAGTAACTGGTTAAAAATAGGTTCTGAAAAAGTTTACCACTTACAATTTCTGACTTTTAGAAATTAATTCAAACATCCCTTTATTATAAATTTCACCATATTCCTTTTGTGGTTATTTATAGCATGTCCAATCGAGGGGAGTGGTCATTTTTCCCAAATTGAGCAGAACCCCAATGCTATAATTCATACTGACATTACCCTTTTCAGCTTGTTTTTTTGGATTTCATTCTATGAAATATATTGATTTTGAAATTTTTGTTTCATTGCATGAAATAATTAATGTACCTCAACTACATCAATTGGCAGGTAAGAATGGATCACGTAATAACTATAATGATGAAGCCGAGGAGTAACTTTTTAAAATTAAAGTCCCAACTCCTAACTAATAATGCATGTAACTATAATATAACAACTATATAATAATCTTTCATATTCTCTTAGGCCTGTGTCTATTTTCTTAGGCAAGTGTTTTTTATTACTGAGCTTTTCCATTTGGATTTTGAAGTACGTAATAATTCACCTATGGAAATTTCAGAAACTACATCCTTTATAAGTCATTTATCTATTAGAAGAAACAAGAGTGCATAGAAGTTGTAATAATGATGATCTCTAGAGAACTAAATTGAGAAAAGTTTCAAGTGAAAATGTCTTTTTATTTTATTTTGTTACTAATGCAATTTTTATTACATGGTAAGTGTAAGTTACTAACTAATAAAATAATTACAATATTTAGGGTTTTATTTAAATAGCATTTAATTTCGAGCAATCCCTCCCATAAAAAAAGTAATTCAAAATTTTTTTTAATGATCGTATGAGTTGGAATCAAATAAAGTAATTTATACCAATTAAACATAATCTTGAATCCAGATTTGTTTATTAATTGATCAATTAAGATGATTGAAAGAGCAATGATTGATCATCATATGAGTCAATTGTTTAATTAGGTTTTAAGCTTGTGAACAAAAAAAACAAAACAAAACCCACAGAAAGAGAGAGGATTTTCAGAAATCCAAAAGAAAGAGCTAACTTTTTATTGCAGTCTCAGGAAACAAGTTAAATAAAAAAAATATTCCAAACAGTATTGTTGAAATAATGTTTAAACTAAGCATAGTTGTTATAGCTCAGGTGGGATCTAGCAATTCTGCCGTTGGCGCCTTGAGGGAAAAAACCACCAGCAACATGTTCGTCTCCTCCACAGTATACAATTCTGAGAATCTCTTCTGGCCATCTTGCAAATCCAAGCGAGTTATGGTCTCCAGATAACACATTGCCTCTAATTCTGCCTTCTGCTCCGTGACTGTTTGGAACTACAAGCCCTTCGTCCTTTATTCCTCCATTTCCTAACGAATTCCTCAGTTCTGAAATTCTATCTGTGAACTCTGCAACTGACATTCCGTATGGCTCCACCTTCTCAATTGCTCTCTTGTATAGCAATGCTCTTATCACTGCATCTTGCCCTGATATCACTGCCAAAAGCCCTGCAACCAGCTGAAAATACCCACACACATATATTCAGGAAATCTTTTCTTTGTTTGAGGAGAAATTTAAATGGGTTTTAGAAAAAAAGAATCTTTTTTACCTGCTTTGAAGAAGAGCTTTCAAGTTTCTGGTTAGCTCCAACATATGTATTGAGGGTAACATAAGGAAACATATAAGAGGCGAGAAGGAAGTTGAGGGAAGAGGCATAAGGGTCAAATGGTGGAGATAGTGTCTTCTTAAATGCCTTGTTCATAGCTTGTGCAAAGGTTTCTGCCCTCAAATCCATCAATGGTCTTGGGAATCCTTTTACTCTCCTCTTAATTGCCCTGTTTCAATGTTTGATTAAACAAGAATCACAGCTTCAGTACCCAAACTTATAAGGAGGATTAGTAATTAACAAGCATAGAAATTTAGAAGAGAAAAGATTAAACCTCAAGTGTCCCACTTCTTGCCAACCAAATTGCATGATAACATCCCTAGTAAAAGAATCAAGATTAGCTTTCTTAGCACCAATTGGTGATGGGCCTCCCATGCTCAAATTTGGAGCGAAAGTATCCAGACCCTGACCCAGAGCCCCATGCAAAAAGAACTCAGCTTCTAGAAACTCCAAATTTAGAGAAAATTCAAGAAGATCAACATCATCAAGTGGGACAGAACTGTAGCTCAACGCTTTTATCATCAGTGGATAGGAATAAGAGGTTGGAACAAGAAGAAGGATTAAAGAAGCAATAATGGTGGCTACGGTGACACAAGCGGATGCTGCCATTTTTCTTCTTTTCTTATCTTTTTTTTTTTTTTCAGCCAATTGATGCAAATCTTCAACCTTCAAGATTGCTTATATAGAGAGATTAAACAATGCCCAGCTTGTACAAGTGTAGAAAGATCCCTCAAAAATGGAATTAATACACTTGGGATTTGTAGCTTTCAACAGAGGAGAATTAGGCGGGCTGTTTTTAAGCTCTAATGGACTTTGTCTTCAATCTTCATTGGTAAGAGAGATAGTAAATGATAACTGTTACTATACTGCTCGCCTTCTTCGATTTTAACCTGTTTCCTTTTTCCTAAATTAAGTTTTACCTTAACAATTATTCAACATTTCAACATAAATGGACTGTGTAGGGCTGAATATAGATAATATCGTAAGTTAACAGTTGTGTTCTTTTAGATATGGGTTCAATGGATTATCTTGCATAATCACATGAGTTTCTATGTTCTTGGGCTTAATAAGGATTAACATATACTTATATATATAAATTAACAAGATATTTGTTTTATAAAATACCATTAACAAATGAGCTTGTTCATACCCCATTATACATAAAAAAAAAGGACAAAACCTGTAGAACCACTCACAAAATCTATAGAACCGCTAACTATTACATCAACCTGGGCTAAGCGTCTCTCAATCCATACAAAGAGCTTGAAATATAAAGAAACTACCTGCCTACTTTCTCTCGTTTTTTATTTCTTCTTCCGTTGTCATTTACAAGAGTTGATTTATTATTCTGATCATCGCTGCTATCATCAATATCATTACTGTTAATTACTGTAATACCATCTTCCATGTCATCCTCATAGCCTTCCATCTCACCCTCACCATCCCAATCCTCATCATAATCTAAATCATCATCGTCGTCCTCGTCATTATCATCCATACCCCCACGCAAAGTGTGGAACTCCAGTGGAGGCAAGCAATCCTCTGTTATAGCTTCATCTCTCTTTATCACAAGGTGTCGAATAACTCTTTCATCTTTGTCTAGCATAGTCTTGAAGTCATTGATCCATTTAGCTTCTATCTCAAAATTCATTAAAATGTAATGGGCGTTTGTGGCTTTCTTTATCTTGTATGCTAGCCTTCTCATTCCCCAGTCATTCAGCCTCCATATCTTACCTTTCTTCTCCCTTAGAAAATCTGCAATGAGTTTTTAAGAGGTCAACAACATTGGATTACAGAATTGAAATACAACTTCCACGGATATGGTGGTCCCAGCAAATATAGTCACCATTCTTAAACTGATCGACAGCATTTTGATTCTCAGGACGAAAATCTGAATAGCTAAATATATCCTGAGAAACACACTCATGGAGCCATTTCAAGTAAAGTCTTCCCAATCATGTATCAATTCATATTTTCTTCATGATGAAATGATACGAAATGATAAATCAGAACCAAGGAGCGTGCAAAGTCAAAAGAACAAATCAAACACACATGGATAGAGAGATGCTTTAGAAGCACCAAGACCTAGCATCAGGTTCTTTTGTAAGGGACTTGTAAGTTGCTGAGGCAGATTATAGATAGATCAATCGTGCTAACAAACTTTTTCAGCACAATGAAGTGAGAATGCAAAAGCATAACACAAAGATGGAAACACAAAGTGTCACCTTGAACTTTCTCAGTAACCTTGCCAACCTCTTCTGCATGCTTCTCATGGATTAGATAAACCACTTCATAGTGGCGAACTGCACAACAAGGGAGACAACAATACACAAGAAATTAGCACACATGTTCCCTTCAAGGCTAGTTAAAAACCCCATCGAGATTTTCTATAATTTTATACGTAACTATGAACAACATAGCTTTAATCCAATCTGTCTCACAGAATAAATCAAGACTGATGTGAATAAGAGACAATGGTTTAACGCCCTGTGTAGCATCAAATATAACAAGAGAAGTGGGTTGGGCAACAATTTCGACAGTAGTGTCAAGCAACTAGAAATCATTTAACATCCAATTTATAAAAACTAACAACCACCATAGACATCAAGAAGAGATGAGAAGGAACACACTTACTACGCTCCTCTGCATTCAATTCACTCTCTAGCTCAAGGCTCAGATATTCATAGAGCTTCTCTGCAAATCCATGAACGATCATATTAGCTCAACCTTTGTAAGTTATAAGAGAAGGCCCACCAAATAAAGACCACAGTACGAATTAGAGTCACTTACCCTCTTCAGCGTCAGCAAACTCGGGGATAAATTTACCATCTTCCTGCACCTTCTTCTGAAACCCAATCTCAAGATTAAACCACAAACTAAATAAGGAAAAATTAATAATAACACCAAAAGCAAACTCAAAAAGTTAAACTGAAATGAAATTTAAAAATTCAAGTTTTCAAAACCTCATCTAATACGCAAAATCCTTTTGCTATTGAATAGTTTAAAAGGCAGAAGAAAATACCAGACAACTGAAAAATCACGGAGAAAATAAGACAAGGTTCGAATAACGGAAAGAAGTGAGTTACACAAAAATGACCTCTTTAAGCAAAACCGCTTCGGGGAATGGTCCGGTGGCCTCATCTGGTTTGGGTATGAAGCTGTGAGTGTCTTCCTTCTTGCTGTTCCTGCTCCTTTTGGCCCCAACAATTACTGATTTCCTCAACCCAAGTGAAAGCTTTTGGGACATGAATGGCCCCTTTGAAGAGTATCCATTTGCAAATATCAAGCTTGCGTTTCTGTTCCAGCCAAAACCATTACCGTTAACCTTTTTAGGGTTTAGATAAGTTGCAGTTGTATGCAGGAGCGTCTCCATTGAAGAAAGTTTTTTTACCAGGAGCAGGAAAGCGGTTTTAAGTCAGGTGGCACGGGGGATATCTAAAGCAGGGGTTTTTCGGTGATTTAAAAGATCCAGAGGGGTGTATTTGTGCTTTGTTGGTCTGCACATACACTCGTCTGACATTGGAACGCCAACTGAAAATGAAAAGATAAATTCTCGAGAGAGAGTTGGATTAGTCCAATGAAATTCCGTTTTAAACTTCCATTTCAAAACATATTACAAATATGTCAAATTATCATTAATTTTAATTTTATATAAATCAATTATCATAAAACTATTTTATTCGATTGAATATAAATAAATATGCATACCAGTGGAGATATTTAGACTTCCCCACGATAAATGATAAAGCTAGCTCAATTTCGAGTTGCTACAACCATAATCATAGGGATGATTTTCTATATCTTCTATTTTTTCTAACACTATCTCCCTAATCCATTAGTGTCAAATCTGCCAAAGACCTTTTTTATAGAGAGAGAGAGAGAGAGCGCCACGACACGAACAGTGCACTAAGAAGGCTAAAGGACTTCTAAACATGCCAGAAAACAACTCAATTGATTCAAACTTTCCTTTCTTTTTCAAATTTTCCTCAGGCCCTCATTAAGAAAAGACAAAAGGCCTTTCTCGAAGCTTATAAGCCCTTTTTATAGGGTTGGAATATGGTTACATCATTAGAAAATAAAAAATTGAAAATATTAACTTTCACCATTGCTTTTTGCCCTTTTTCTTCTTTTTATTACCACTGGTATTGTTATTTCCACTGCCACTGCTCTTAGGGCCATTTCCCGCCTTGGCAGATGGGCTCTCGGCAGAGGTACTGCCACTAAAAGCACCTGCTTGCATTGCATTCTGAAACCACTCAAAGAACTCTTCCTCTGTCATAGTCTCTTCCATGTTAGATGCTGGCGTCCGGCCACTTCTTTGTCCTGAGCCTGGTCCCTTCCCAGTATTATGCTTGGTAGTAACACTGGTGTTGACATGAAAGCTTGGTTTGTGAGCGTTGGCCGGACATCTCATTCCCTGCATCAAAATTCAACATTGTGCACATTCAGTGTATGAGAGCATATACAAGTAGAGACAGGAGGAAATTCATGTCATCTTTCTTAGAAGCCACAGCACTCAATATTTTTGCGCTTGAACTAATTTTCAATTGCCATAAATCATTTTATTCAGTTGCAGTTGAACAAACATTTTGACATCCCAAATGAAATAATTTAATTATTCTACTCATAATCCAGAATCAAATGTTATTTGCCAAATAAAACTATTAAATTGTCTGCAACAACTTATGCCTACAACCATGGTCCTCTTGTTCATGATGATTGGCAGAGATCTCGAAATGAGTCCTAATTCGGGAATTGAGAAGAAATGGATTTTACCTGACAAATATACCATTCAGTTGCATCATATATCTTGCTATCTGCACAAACATATGCAGTGGGAGCATCAACCTGCAGAAAAAAACTCTCAAAAATGCACAAGAATAATTCAACAAATTTAAATTTACCCCTCAATTAGAGTCATTATAGGAGCTTTTCCTCTTCTGCATTTTCACAAACAAAGAATTGGCTAGTGCACATAAAAAAGAGTGTGTATATACCTTCTGCAATAATCCAAAAAAGAACGGTTGAGATGATTGCTCAACCCATCCATCTCCATCCTTTGCCTGGTGGAAGTCTTTGCAATCCTATGAAAGCAAAATACCCAGAGTTTAAAGCTAAGCCCACTAGAACAGTATTCTCTTGTCATTAGGGATAAGAAAATGGACATTGCTTTTGGCACAATTATAATGAGCTACATACTGATTTTATCAAGAAATAGGAGAGATACAGAGTGAGATAATTAAAAACAAGGGCATAATTAGAGGAAAAACAAAAACCTGGCACCATCTTGCTCGAGATTTTGACCTTGTTGTGTGTACCCAGACATGAAAATTGTTGCACCTTTTGCAAGCTATGCGTCTTGATTCTCCAAAAGGGTCTTCATCTTCAGCCTCTGAACGACCAAATCCAGAGGCAAAAAAACTACGGTCTCCATTCTGAACAACCAATTGCATTGGAAGCAAAATAAAGTGTGAGGCTTGGCAAGCAAATGCAGAACAAAATAAAGTGAAAGACCAAGCATATAACTTGAAGACGTTTTCAAGCAATTTTGCATCTATTTAGGACTATTATGTAAATTCCCATTTAGGAAATATAAGGAGTACTATTATCTAGGAATTTCTTTAATTGAGAAATAGTTCACCTCGCAGTGTATATTTGATTAAAATTTTCCAAGTTTTTAATTACTAATCATAATAGGATAAGGAATAGTCTTAAGTTTATCATAAATATCCAAATAAAATAGTTAGTTATTTATTTTGCTATTGCTGAATGAAATATGAGTTCATTTAGAGAATTAGATATACTGATATGCCAGTGGCAAGGAAACAAGAGGGAATTTGTAGTCAATTATCAAACATAGAACACAAAAGCAACAGTGATGAGATATATGTTTAAACCTTCTGAGAAGTGCTTTGAGACCTGCGGAAGTAGTTCAGCAACTCTTCCCGCCTTAATTCATCATCATATGCTTTTCTCTTCAAGGAATCAAGCAAAACCTAATAGATGTTGAAACACCACCGCTATTGTCGAGTAAAAATCACATGCAAACAAAAGCATTTGTTTGTGCAATGAAAAAATGAAGCCAATAATTTTTACCTCATACGCATTTTGAAGTTTCTTAAAAGCTTCTGCAGCCTTCTCATTTCCCATATTCTTGTCAGGATGAACCAACATTGCCTAACAAAGAAATAAAAACAATCACTTCAAAATCAAATAATTTTTCTCATTTCACTGATGATAAAATGGTATCAGGAGTATCTATCGATATCCCTAGAAAGCCACAAGATATAATTTGGACTTCATGGAAGCAACAAGCATATCTAATTGCGCAGCTAGAACTGAGTTTCAGCACAGGGAGAAGAATGTAAACCAACTGCCAGAGAGCTTCAAAATACTGGATATCAGCTCACTGACTATATCAGATTTAGAAGGCTCTTGGAATATGAAAAAGAATGTCATATCATAAGCAGTATAACAAGTAAGCAGAAGTGCCATATACCTTTTTTCTATACTCCCTCTTCAGTAAAGATACATCCACATTCTCATAGCGGGAAAAACCCAATGCTGAATAGTGATCAGTACAGTTCAACAACCGAATAACTTCTTCTTCAGAAGTCAACTCAGAATCAGCCCCACTGGTTGAAGGGACTCCAGGGCTACGATCTGATGATAACCCTGGGCTAGTATCAGAGAAAGAAGCATGAAAAGACTCGCCATTGAAAAAGCCTGATTGACCTTCCACTCCTGCAGTCTGTTCAGGGAATCTATTCGATCTTCCCCGTTGGTTCATGTTATTCTTTAGAAAATATATCAGAACATCACTTGAGATAAAAGACAAATTCAAGGCTAAAAGTAAGCCAAGCCATCCAACATATGTCCATGCACAGTATAAGGAATACACAGTAGTGATCAGAAGTGCAAGACGTTCATGGCTCAACATGAATGCCAACCCTGAATGAAAAAAGAGGGGAAAAACACTAAAATTAGCAAACCTTGACAAACAATCAAACAAGGAGATGTTAAATGCTTTGGAAAATAGCAAAACAATTACCTCCAATAAGAATGACAAATATTGTTGTCCAAAAACTTCCATAAAACCATAAGAAAACTGTTCCAGAAGCGGCAACTACTAAAAGTCCAAGGGTGAGACCGACGAATACTCCCACAAATGCAGCTATGGCCTGAGTAACCCAATATTTATCATGGATTAATGCATATAAGTGATATTTCAGCTAAGAAAAATGGCAGTGCAGAAACTCTGGAGTATGTAACATGAAGCTGGAAAGCACAGTGCTATAATAACAGAGTTATTTTTGGTGTACTACTCAAAGAAGTGATTCCCAGACCAGATGCAACATTCCTCAGGAATACAAAAGGCAAAGCATTGAGCAGCAAAACCATGTCAAGTTGGCAATTATTTTGGAGAGTGAGCAGCAATATACCAAGAATCCTAACATGGTAGACAATTTTACCAGTGGCATTAATGGACTTGTATGGATTCAAGAAAGGATGTAGAAAGATGCATGAAAAGGTTATATCAAATCGATTAAGCATAACCAGGCTTACCAGAATGATCAAAAACTTGAACAACCCAACCATTGCAATTGCTGACATGATGCTACACCATATAACTGAAAAAAAGGAAGTTGTCCCAAGCCGTAAAAAGGAATCGATGCCTCTAAGAGTGAAATCCAACCAAACCACTGACAGAAGAAGCATTATGTTCCCAAAATTAATGAGCCATTTCAAAACAACAGGATATGCTTGTTCAACCTTTAGTTTAACATAATCACGAGCATTGTAGATGTTGGTTGTTAACCTAGCAAACACCGGCACTTGCCTCTCCAGCCATTCACCTGCTGCCTTCAATATGGACAAAGTCGATGGCCTCAAGTTTCTAACTGCCATATTTCCTAAAAACTCAACATTTTCCAACAGCTTTTTCACACGCAAGCTATTAAGCATGTAGTTCAATCCATTTTTTGCAAGTTTTGGACTACTTTCCCTCCCAGGTACTGTCCCATTTCCTTGTCTTATACTGGGATTTTCCATAAAAGGACTACTGCAATCCCCTGAATTATTCCCAGATGACACTGTCGCCCCTGGATCCTGCTCCTGATCTATACCGTGCTCCTCTCTTCTCTGATATTTTCCAGAATTTTGCTTAGGTTTGTGATCTGTAGAAAGACTACTAGGCCGATTACCATTTGGGATTTCTTCTCCAGGAAAAAACTTCAATTCACTAGCTTTTCCTTGTCCTTTCAGATCCGGACTTGCATACCCTGAATCTGAAACCTTTTTTTTGTGGTTTGAAGTATGGCGATCCACCCCATTCCTCTGTTGATTACCTTTACGAGCCATCGCAGTTAATATATTTTTGTACTTGTTGACAAGGATGTTGAACTAATTCATTTCTAATTCTATCAAGAGAATCACAACTTGCAACATTAATATGATGTGAAAATCATAACCTGTCACCATAGAATTTGAACAGTTAAGCCTGTCAAGTGAAAAATGAGCAGGAACTTTAATATATTTCTTTTATAAAAACTTGGCTATTACAGTATTACTGGTTGAACTTGAAGCCTCTATTAGAACATATCTTGGCATTGGCAATTAAAAAACGTACGCAACAACAAAAGAACAAGCAAAAGATATGGTGTTTCAGGCTTCAAAATGTCGCACTTTCAAAAAGTAAATGATAGAGGTTCGCTTTTCAGACAATATATTGTCATGAAAGAAAAAAATGTTGGCGAATAAGAAGTAAATCACATCTAGAAGAAGGCAAGACAATCCTCAAAGGTTTTTGAATGACCATGCATAAGAACTTCACAATGCATAACTGCAATATATAAGCCTATCAAAAATGGCATTGAGGATGCTTCTAAGTAAGAACTTCAACAGTTAATAACTCCGAACCTCCAGTCATATAACTACGTTCTTATCCCAAATAATAAAGCAGACTTTTCGTTAACCAGGTAAAAAAATAGCATGACACGTGAACTCCAAACTAATAACAGACAGGCATTGTGCACGTAAGGGTAGAGCCAGTGGACATCCGGAACTTCGCATGAATTTGAATGGGCCCTATATTACTACAGTCACTATATAATGGAGATTGTGATGATAAATGTTATCGAACCCATACAGATAGAAGATGAACGACATGACAAATTAAGCAACAACAAAGTCAAGAATTTCACCCCAGTCAAGCTAATAATGTCAAACCAACACAAAGAACTGCAGCAGATCAGTATTAGGTCGTGATTGTCCTTACCCAACAAAAAGGCACCAATATACCAAATGGTAACTTCAATCCCAGTGAATAGGAAAACGAATAAAAACCCATTTGAGAACCAAACCTCCAAATTCGGTGACAGCGAATGAAAAACTCAGTTATAAACTATCCAACACGATGTTGTATCAGATGAAAAATTAACAAATTTAACTTCCAATCCTCAATAATAAATAAAAATATATAGTAGTACGGACATTACCTTGAGCTACGCTGAGTACAGCTACCAGCTAGGAGGGAGAGAGCGAATCAAGGAAGACCCAATAGACAGAGATGAGTGATTAAGACAATAAAAGCCCTAAAAATATCGCCAGAAATTGGGACTGAAGAGAAAGAGAGAGAAAGAGAAAGAGAGGGAGAGTTAACACAAAGCTGTAAACGCAGCTGTTCTGAACATCATCATCATCATTATCATCATCATCCAGGATGGATGGTCTTCTTGTTCGCGTCTGTTTGGCTTGCTCAGTAACGGTACCGTAATCACTTTTTGGGATTATCTTGTACTGGTCAAGGTTATGATATGGCCAGGGTTAGTGGATAATGGTGTTTGACTTGACTTAATCTTTTTTTTGTTTTTTTTTTGTTTTATTTGTCCCAAACTCCTAATTAGTTGAGTTTGAGATGATAATTTTACAATCTTTGATTTCAAAGAAAATTGTTTATGTCCAAAATACATTTGTATTCATCATTCTCGAAATTATAATTTCAAACATTTTTTATATATGCGGCCAATATGTCAATTTAAATTCTACTTATTATAAAAATTTTCACTAGTTTCTAATTAATGAAAAATAAATATAATACTTTTTCAACGATTTAGCCTCAAATAAATATAAAAAAATGTATAAATATTTTTTCTCAATAATGTTAAATTATTAATATCTCTCTAATTTTTAAAAGCTAAAAATTTGTAAGTACACGTCACCAGCAAGGTTATTTTACGATTTTCAATTAAAGCTTTCTTTCGAAGATTAAATTAAATTCTTTTAATTAAAAATTATTGAAGGCATTCAATAAAAAAATAGCTTTGTTAACGAAGAGTGGGAGTGGAAAGTCCAGTTAGTATTATCTTTAATATCAATAAAAATAAATTTTGAAATCTCATTATTCAGAATTTCTTTTTAATTTATTACGAGTATAAGAATTAATTCATTTTGAGTATATATATAATGGCTAAAGAATTCATAAATTTTTTTATCTTTCTCCATCAAATAATTTTATAATTGAGTAAAACATATTATTAGTTCATTTGAAAAAATAAAATGGCATATACTGTTTTATTTTAACTAAATGGATTGACTGTTACTATTTTGTAGAGTAAGCCCATATAACAGTAGATTGATGACAAATGCACAAACAGGGACCAAAAGGAAAAGGACAGTGCTAGGGATTCTTAGATAAGAAACAGAGCGCAGAGAGTAGAGAGTAAAAATAATATAAGAAACCACAACTAGAGAAATGCACGTCACAAAGAAATGTGTTGCAATCTTTTTCCCTTGCTTATAGTTGTGAAGGAAATGGCGACATTTGACTGCAGATGAATGAGAAGCAACAGAACAGCACTTACGATCATAAAAACAAGTAGCGAACTTGGCTTACTAATTATTCATAAAAATGTGAAACATTCCAAGAACAACCATAACAAAATAAAAATTGCATATTGAACATGGAAAATCACGTAGATTTAACAAATAACCACATCCAAGTGCACAGAAGTATGGGCAAGTAGAAACGATCAATTTCTGTAAAGAAATCTTGTTTAATTACAAGAGAAGATTGTGCTCCGAAATGAATGTGCTGAGAACCACAATGGCAGTGTAGAGCTGTTCTTTACGGAATACATCTCTTTCCACACCCTACTCATCCGATGATACACCAAAACCTGCTTATGGGTTGCCAGAAAAACACATTCACCTGTCTGACTTATTGGGAAGATACCAGGCACCATTCCCCTAATGCATCTCAAGCTAACCCTATCAACCACATGCCACTGTTCACTCTCATAGTCCTTCATCACCCATATTTTCATCAATGCCTCTGAAATTTGTATAATCGACAAACATCCATCTGACTCCAACAAATACACCCGGTTGCCAGCTGCACAACAAACTTCATCCGGCAATGAAATCTTCCTCCAAACATCACAATTCAGATCGAGTGCAAGTATAAATGAACAGCTACCAGTTAGCCAATGGAGTGCACCACTTACAAATACAACCTGGTTCCTATTCATATGCGTAAATTGATCATCTTGAAATGAAACAAATTTCCTCCATTTATTTGAATCCGAATCAAATACCAAGCATATAAATGTCCCATCTGGCCTATGACCAAAGGTACGATGGTAACCTGCTAAAACAACATTAAACTTCTGCATTGATAAATTGCAAGCCAAACCAACTAGAGTGGCCTCACCGTCGGGATAAAACCTAGTCACATGCCTTTCCCTACTCCTAGGAAGCAACTTAAATTCTTTCGTCATTGGATTGCAAACATAGTAAACACCCTTATCAGGAATACTAGAGCAACACAAAAGGCCATTACAAGATGCCCTAATTTTCACTCTATCTTTCAAGAAATCCAAGGAGAATTCAGAGACACCCTTTAAATTATCAATACAGATTAAGCTAGATTTTGATTCTGATGAATCTGAAATCTCTACCAATACCGTTGGGTTCTTAGCAGCTACATCGTTATAGAGCTGAATAAAATACTTATCGGATGATAATCTGTACCAAAGTTTACATACAGTTTTGGCTTTAAATAATGACTTAACAGGCAGTCTCGCAAGAATTTGAAGAACAACTTCATCAGGAAAAATCCCATCTCTGGAATTCATAATTTAATTCCAAAAGTAATAACAATGGGGGGAAAACAGAACAAAAGCTCGGTTACCTAATTGTAGAAATGAGACAAAGTTATTGGATTTGCTTACCAGAGGAAAATTTAAAGATGGGCAGCGAAGACCGAAATTCAATTTCATTGATCGGGCTTTCCGGGCTCAAAGATTTTCATTTGAGAGCATGAGAAAAAAATAAGAAAAGCAATCGTGTTTTGGTGCATTTTTATACAGGCCTTTTCATTTTCTCGGGCGATTATGAACAGGAAGTACCTAAATGAAGATGAGATTTTGCTTAAAGCTAAATTGATTATCTTGGGATTAGATTGAGGAAAGAAAATGGGAGATCCATGAACAGAATACGACCTTCAAAAATGCTATAATGACCAATTTGCCATTTTAGAAAAGATGGGCTTTGATTTGTGGGGTCTCAAAAACTTTCATATGGGCCATGTACTGCTATTTATGGAGCCCACTAATGGGACTCACAGTCTATGCATTATATAAACGTAGGGATAGAAGAGAAATAATGGAATTTCTAACAGCCGTCTTTGAAGAAATTTTTATATTTTAAAATAATTTTAGTAATAATCAATTAAAAAAATTACATTTTATTAGTTGATTGTATATATTTATAAAAATTATTTTTTAAATCAATCATTACTCATTTAACCTATTTATAATATTAAGCAGATAAAATATATCTTATTCATATCGACGGTCTAATTTTCATTGTGTGTTTATATCGAAATTATAAAAAATTATTTTATCATTTAATATTGTTTCACGCATCATGCATGTTCTAACACTAGTTACAATAATAATAATAATAAAAGATGCAACACAGAAAATCGTTCGACGGTTAAATTTGTTAAACTAGTGATATTTGATGCTCACAGCAGATGACAAAATAAAGTGGAGCAAAGTTTCTTGAGAAGTTAAATGAAAATATTAGTCATCTATTACTAACACAAATATTCACATATCAGCACAAGAGTTAGCAGTATATTGTACTCTGTAACAGGGATTGGTGTGGTGAGCAAAATAAAAGTCGTGTCTGCTATTAGTGCCTGGAGGCCGAACACCAAATAACGCTACAAACAGCCTCCTGCTAACCTTAATTACATGCTTAAATGGTGAAGCTACTTCCAGCATTACCATTTTGGACTAGACCTATCCATTTGGGGATCAAAACTCCCAATCCTGTCCAAAAGAGAGAGAGAAGGAGAATGGGAAAAACAAACGCAATTAGAGAATTACCCAAAAAAAAGAAATAGTACTCGTGGAAGATAAAAAAAACTAGAGTAAAACAAGTTCATTTTTAATTTAAATAGCAATTAGATGATGATTGCATAAAAATAGTTGCAGTGAGTCCATCCAAGTGTAAATTTGTTTATTCCAAAAGGCATTTCAAATATCTTTACATGCAACATTAGCCTCAGGCCTCATACACGTGAGGATTGCCAAAAAGAGAGATCGGTTCCGGTGCCTTTCATTACATAAAAGTGATTATTCAAGAAATAGTTGCTATATTGAAGTAGTAGAAGATGATATACATACACCAGAAGCAATATTAGCATGTAAAACCAAGAAAAGCAGAACTTAATTCACTGCCAAATTCATACCTTGGGAACCGCAAACCAATTTCCATCAATCCACTCTTGATGAGGCCTCAGTTCAGAGCGTGCAAATTCCAATTCCTCTCTTGTCTTGAACTGGACAGTGTACTTCAAGTCCTCTTGAATTTTAACTATTTTAACTATTTGACCAATCCACCATCCATCATTATACCAAGCATCGACCACTTCAGACAATTTGAAGGGATACACACGGCAAATATTAGGAGGAGAAGGCCTTAAGTTTGAAGCACTTGCCACTTCCCTAAGGAGAGCAGTTCCATCATCTGTTAACAGACTGTGATATTGCACCACAAATTTGTCATTCTCCAACTTACTGATAATGACAGCAGAAAACCAAGCACCCTGGAAACCAACTTCATCACTTTTTACTTCCACCTTTGTCCCTATACAGGACATTGCCATCGCGTTTCTTGCATTTCTCTCATTTCTCTCCAGTTCAATAGACTTACCCTACATGTCAAAATATTGAGTCCATAATCAAATAATAAATGTGGGAAACTGGAAACATGATTATTTGAATATGAATTTTTTCCATTCTTGGTAATTCATCTGCTCTGTTCTTCAATTATTTAAATTGTTGTTGAAAAAGTTAATTCCTATTAAGCAGCGTACATCAGCTGGTCCACCAAAATATTTTATGATTGAATGCAAAAACTATCATTTTTAAACCTCAACTGTATACTTTTTTATTTTTATTCGGTTGCAGATCACATTAGGAAAAAGAACTATCACCAGAACTGCCCCAAAGGAATGCTTTTTAAATTAAAGTGGCTAGTTGCATAAACAATAATATTAAGTGCTTAATTCCTTCTATCTCATTTACTGGATTTTTCTTTACAAATTATGAACTGTATCTGGCATGAAATTGAAAAGAAATACATAAATCTGAGCATTTAAAAGTGATACCTTTATCCATTTTCCACTGATCCATTCTTGATGATGCCTCAATACTGAATGGTGAAACTCCAAACTTTCCTTCGTGGTGCTGAAATAAACCATGTACTTTGATTCATTTAGCACTCCTGAAACCTCACCCTCCCACCACCCTTCATTGAACCAAGCATCGACCTTCTCAAACTGTTTAAAACGGCCATCTGATGGCTCACAGGGTGGAAAAGGTCTAATATGCGCTATATCGGTCACTTCTCTCAAGGGTGCAGTTTCATCATCTGTTACCAGGTTTAGGTATTGCACCAAAAACTTGTCATTTCCTATTGTTCCAATAATAGTTGCTCCATACCAAGCACCAATATAACCTTCTTCATCACTTTTGACTTCTACTACTGTCCCTGGTATGAACATTGGCTCTGACTTCGTTTTGTTGCATTTGATCTTCAACTTTATCTTTCCAGATTTCAAGCCCATCAGAGAGAATGTCTTCTGCAACTCCAGTTCTCACAAACCAAGAAACATATTAAAAGCAAGTAAAATCACAAATGAAGATAAAGGCAACTTCAACTTGTAAAGCACTATACAATTTTTAAGAAGCATTAACGAATGGAGACAAATAAAAACCTAAATTCCCAAATAATATATTGGTGAGCATTCCATTCAACGTTTCCCAAACAAGAAACCGAAAATTCATAAAAGAAACATGACAATGACAATAACTTTACAAATAATAATGGCAGAGTAAAAGAAACATAACCTTTACAAGAAACTATATATAACTATGACAGAGCAAAAAGCAAACAAATACTAAAAATATCTCGTCCTATATGATAATTTCTGGTAATCTGCAAATAATAGTTGAAAAATAAAAAAGAGACAATCAAATTAAACAATCCCATCAAAAGAGTAACACAAATCAGCAAATAAACACAAAATACAAAACCCAAATCTAGCAGTTGCAGACAAAGACACACTTGTTCAGTGAGAGGTGGAACCCAAGAGCCATCATCCCATTCACGATGAAGCCTTAAATTGCATTGCTCAGCCACAATCCCCTCGCTTTTACCGTCAAAGCCCACAATATACTTAGAATTCTGTAGTATATCCTTAACAGTCCCTTTTTGCCACCCATTATCACAAAACACATCCACGCTATCTTCCATTTTGAAGCACTCATTAAGCTCTCTTGGCTGCATTGGCCTGACGCTACTCAAATCAACCTGCTCCCTGAAATGATTTTGGGTTTCTGTTTGAATGATCGCCAGGTTGTGGTACTCGACAAGGATTTGGGTCTTCTGCTTTGCCGGTGAACGGAGCACTGTGGCACCGTAGTAGGTGCAAGTGTTGGGACCATTTTCCCGCTTCAAGACCTCAACTTGGTCACCTTTGTTGAAATGGGTATACGAAAGATGAGACATTTTGGTATAAATTGAGGAGGTTAATGGTTTTAGAGGGTGAAATTTACAATATGGAAAACCTAGGAGAGAAGAGAGAGTACAGAACGCAGATGTTCCGAGTTTGTGATCATTGAAAGCTGAAACAGGTAATAGTACTGGCGGGAGCTAAAGTGGCATTCTATCAGTTGCTGACTTGCTGTAATTTTGGCAAGAACATCAAAACAACACCCTTGTAATGTCTCTTAATTACGACAACTGCCACTAAGTATAATTATGAACCATTCCCTTGCTTTCCCTACTTGTCGTTCGGGAACTACGTCTTACTGGTCACAAACGGCTAACTAAAACGCCATGACGTTCAAGTTCTAATCGAGTCAAATCAACAGTCAGTAAGTACCCGAATGCAGATGACCGGTCGTTCACCAGGTACAAGAAATTCTTCATAATCCCAGAAGGAACAGAAGAAAGTCCATGACATGACAGATAAATAAATTAGTTTGCTCCTTCGACTTTATTTATAACGGAAACCAAACGACAGGACGGACAGTTTTGCTGTTTTGTGGACTCTTTTTCAATGTGATTACTTCCACATACATGGCCACCAGTTTCATTGGGGCTTCTTTTGTTTGGGTTTGTCTACGGGCCTCGATGCCTAAAATGGGCCAGGCGGAGAACCAGTCTTCTAAATGTTCAGACCCAATAGCTTCAATACATTTACTCGAGGAAGCATATTTTACAAAATCAAGAATATGCAGTCATACAGTATACTCGAGAGGTTGGAGCAGAAGTTCATCTTCATCCCTTCCATATCTTTTCTTTTTAGTGGAAAACGGTTGAAAAATGCATCTTGACAGGCGGCTTAGTGGGTCCTGCAGACCTTCCATCTCATAATGTCCAAATCGCCAATCTCTTTCTACAAAAGGTCGCTCTATGGGTTTGTCAAGACCTCCTGTTATGGGAAAAAAATGAAAAATGAAATGACCAAGTGATTTCAATTCAAATACAACACCAGAATGATAAAGGATCTTATGTTCCAGAATGATAAATATCAACTGCTCCATTTACCTGCATACATTAAACCATTTTTATTAACTTCTCGATAAAATGGTCGTCTTTTTTTCTCTTTGGCAGCTCTTTGAAGGTCATTCCATGCACGCGCCCGATCTTGAAGTGTAATTTTACCTGTAGTCGCCACCTGAATTTGTAGCAATGAAAGTATTGATAAGGAAAAGCGCACAAGAGGGTAAAGAACAACGGAGGGACCAAAGATGGATAGCCGTAACCTTGGAAAACAAATAGTATGAAGGGCGTGGAATCCTTGCTAAACCATTTTCACGATCAACTGCCACAAGTCCAAACTTGGGACCATATCCATCGGCCCATTCCCAATTGTCAGAAATAGTCCAAAACAGGTAACCAAGCACAGGGACACCCTGCAAATCGACCACAGGTACATCGAGCACCGTGTTATATTGACCAACAACGAAGAATTTCAACACAAAAAGAAAAGTCAAGTTAAGATTCAAGACCATGGTCATTGCTGCATAAACAGCAAGTAAATGTTCCAGCAGATATGGCCGACGGATCAGATCTGTTGCATCAGAAACTCCATTCTCAGTAATGATGAATGGCAGCTTTAGATGTTTATACCTCTCATGGAATTGAATCAGCATACGGAATAGGCCATCCGGATATACCCCACGTCCGGATTCACTATACTCATCAGTCTCTACAAGTTTCAGTCCAGCTCCAGAGACCACTTCCTAACAAAAGCAAAGATCAGCAGACTGAAATGAGCATGTCCACCATGTTCTAGGTTAGAGAAATAACAAACCTGTCCATAGTAGTTTATGCCTATAAAATCCAACTTGTCAGATATACTATCCACATATGGGAAAAGGGTAAGAGAATTAGCCAGGGAAACAGCAGCAACATCAAAGAGACCATACGGCCGCATAAATGATACATGGTGTGCTACTCCAACAATTGAATTTGAAGAAGTCCTGAAGAAACACAAGTAATTTCTAACAATTACCTACAGAAGCCAATAAGCATATGAAATATTTAACATTATTTGTAAGGCTAACAAGACAAGACAAACTAAGAAGCATGTTGGTTGATACAAACTTCAGAATACAAGAATTTCAGGAAGATTTAGTATGGAGCAAACGAAGTAACCTCTGCTGATGGATATAATCATATGCCTTTGCATGTGCAATGGCCATCCAATGCATGGCCTGGTTGAAAACACCAGTAGGCAATGCAGAAGTGACAACCTCCAGTAGATCAGGATCACCGCCAGGCCAAGCACCCGCACAATAAGTTAGCATACAGAAAACATGAGGCTCATTAAATGTCACCCAGTAGTCTACAAGCTCTGATACACTGTCAACAACAAGCCTGCAATGAAGGAGCATGTTCAAGTGCCATAATATCACAGCAACACACATAATTGAAATAGCCTTGAAAAAATTTTGTAAAAAGACATGCACAACTTGTGCAATTGTGATTGTTGATTTTCTTTTACAAACAACAAATGAAAATGGAGCATTCATGAAAATTAAACATAATAAAAGAATTTGGAGAACTACACCTTTTTTGTAAGTAAGTACCCAAAGGCAAAATAACACTGCAGAATCTGACTGATGTATCTAAAATTTTATGAAATACTAACCTAGTAAAATCTATGAAGTAATCAACAGTTTTCTTGAGTTTCCATCCACCATATTCACCAGCCCAAGGTGGTAATGAGTGATGGAAAAGGGTTAGCATCACCTTCATTCCGTAAGAGTGTACCCTAGTGATGATCCATTTATATCGTTCCAGAGCCGCAAAATTGACCTACGAAAGAATATTATGTAACTATTTCAAATTGCAAGTTTTTCCAGACAGTTTTTGTTTATGAAAAGTTTCAATATCCACATCTCAACAATTGGCAGCGTGAGATTCAAAAGCAACAACCCACTGGACCAGTTAGAATCAGACTTACAGCTTCTTTAAGCCCATTGACAGGCTCCTCTGGCATAATCCGTGACCAATCTATTCCCATTCGAAAGACCCTGACACCAGTATCTTTTGCCAGCTTCAACTCCATGTCAGGATCAGACCAAAATTTTAGCCTCTCCTCCCTATGAAAAACCTTCTTGTTAATTTCTCAACCAGCAAGTTTCAGGAATCAAATTGCAATAAATATTACAAGTATAGGCTTACGGGTGGGGAACACTATGCCATGCAGCTACATTATGATGACGTTCTTCATTTGGTTCAGGCACTTCTTCTTCTGTAAACTTTTCAAATCCTCTAATCATTGCTTCCATTGCTATCTTAAGAGGCTTCTTCTTCTTCTTCATTGTCTTCTTAAAAGCTTGATGAGACCCACCATCACCAGTACCTGAACCCAACAGAGGATCTGCTGGTTCCAGGCTCTGCTGTGATGGTGAATTTTCGCAAGTTTCTGCTGCAAACTGGAGCCAAGCATCATTGAGCCTGTCTTCAACATGGGCTGGTGCTGTGGCCAATCCAAAGAAAAACTCATTTTCTTCTTCTGCAGAAAAACATAGAATGACGCAACAGGGTTATAAATTTGTAAGATAGACTGGCCAAAAGCTCTGAAATGCACCAAGCCTCAATTATCTAAATCTGATATCAGCAAAGTTAATTCTTTGTCTATCAAATGCTGCCACACGTAACAAAGCAACTATGTATTAAAAGTAGTAATTATCTTGACTAGTACCGGAATTAATACAGAGTTCTCAAACATCACAACCCACAAAATGATGAATGAAGTCTTCAAGACACTCCATAAGGCAATTCGTCTCGGGCTTTCTCATTCATTTCGTAAACTTTCTAGCCCATGCAGATACAGACAGTACCTTTTCTAATATGAATAATCTCAGCGATTACAACATGCGGTTTTCTTTTTACATAGACAAGAACCATGAAGAATGAATAAATGATAACTTAAAAACAATTAGTTGGAAGCAATACAATACACTTCGATTGCACACGTTATTTGAGTTTATGAAGGGACATGCCAAACAACTCCATAAATAACCCAATAGGAAAGAGTTACGTAGCATCATAGGTGTTAAACAAGCAACAGAATATGATTCCTATAATCGCAATTTTTTTTTTTTTTTTATCAATTGAAAACGCAAACTAATCCTAAACCAAATTATATGATTCCAATTAGCATTCAATCCAATTTTATGAGCCGCAGATAGGAAAAATTGATAATGGACAAGAGCAAAAAGCAAAAATAAACTTCATTATTTGCAAGTTAAAAAAACTTCATTATTTGTGCTTTACTATCCATACTTGGCTTATTGTTTAGAGCACAGCTGAAGCTGATCGTCGTACAAGTTCATTGAGTCACTTGACTTGAAATCATTTCCCATCTATAAATAAACCGTAAGAGCCTTTCTCCTAAATTCAAAATCCCCTAAAAAGCAAAATAGCAGTTAACAAGAGATTAGAAATTTCAGAAAGCTTACCATCAACATTAAAAGACGCAAGAACTTCAGAGGACTCGTCAATAGGTGAATTGAACTTCCGGAGATTCTTCCTCCTGTAACGCTCGAAGGAAAATGCGTTGGCAGCTATCGTGACGGTTGCCAGAACTCCAGCGAGCTTCACGGCTGACACAAGGAGTGTCAAGAACGCCATTTTCAACTAAAACTGAAGCATACAGATAGAACAGAAAGAAAAGTCATTAAAACTGTGTCGTCTATTCTTTTATTAATATTTATTTTTTTTAGATTTTTTTTTCGATCATTACTAGCATTTAGGAAATTAAAATATTACAAGAAACAATGAGATTGGAGAGATGATGGACCTTAACGTGTTGCAAAGAAAGACAGTTTGGTCATTCTATGAGCGTGAGAGGCACGATGCTGAAACGGAAACGACGAGGAAGCGAGTGTAAGAACAAACCCCTTGTGTCACGCGTGCTGATGAGGTCCATTAAATGGGCCGGTCGTTTAAGAATCATTGGACTTAAAAACAGAGGCTCAGGTGGTCCAGGAACCGATATTGAAAGCTAGTCCAAACGTATGGACACGGTAACTGTCCGTGAACCATAAATGCTACATATGGTCCAAGCTCATATCTTGGGCTTATTCTGGTTAATTGATAATATCGGTCGGCCCAATAAGATTTTTTTTTATTATATTAATTACATTATCATATTATTAAAAGATTTTAATTTCCTCAGTAATCATTATAGATTAGCAAAAAATTGAATCAATGAAACAAACAAGCCAACTTTATTTGTAAAATCAAGTAATATTTTAAAATATTTTTCCTAAATACCATCTGGGCAAAATCGGCATTAACATTGTGCTTAATATCATAAAGAAGAAGCAGCTGGATCTCGTACAATTGGACCCAGAGTACAAAAATATAATTATCTCCACATATAAAAGAGTCAACAAAGAGGACAAGATCTAGCTCTAACTTACATACCTAATAACGACTCGACACAGAACAAACCATTTGCCTTAGCTTTTTCATGTGAGTATTTCAGTGCTTCTTGATGCTACTAATTAGAAGAAGATGGGCAAATGGGAATGCAGGGTGGCCCTAATTACAGTGACAAGTCATAGTCATGGTCAATTTTGCTAGGGGACCTATAGCCCCAGGATTATGACTATGAACGAAATTGATAACTCAAGAAACAATATACAAGTATGAACATGCCTTCTATTTCTAAGCAGATGTCAAAACTTTAAAGTTACGTCTTCATCACAGAGTGATGTTCTATACAAATTTACAGCTTATGGTTAGAAATGATTTTTCAAAAGCGATTTCACTGCAATAACATTTCATGACTATTTTTATTATTTACAGTATTGGATGGCTAATAACTATTAAAGCAGTTAACTAACTTTGTCTGATATAACCCACTTGACATTGAAACCTAAATTACTTAAAGGGAAAAGAAATGTTTTCATCAATCAACTAGCATTATACCGGGAAACTGTAGGTGGACCACCGAACCAAAATTGAAATTATTCAAGCAGTGAGCTCAGCAAGAATCTTTGCAGGGTTTTGTTGGTTTCTCTTTCTTTCTTTCTTTCTTTCTTTCTTTCTTTCTTCTCACTCACAAAATGGGCCTCTCCAGATAACCAAGAAACAAGGACACACACATACAAATTAAATACAGACATGTACATATGGCATACGTCTTTCAGCTCTCCTTTTTTCCCGATTTGGGTATGCAAAATTTCATTATCGAAGTAACCTCATGTAAACAAATTTCCATGGCAGCAACTTTCAAGCTTTTATGCATCTCTTCTAAATCCATCAGTATCAGCCCTTTGTTTAGCTACTATTAGTCATCAATTATTCACCAAGTGCATGCACATGTCTCCTAGTATTTCAGCGATTCCTTGTCCAAACATACTTCTTTATTCTCCTCATTCACCTTCTCTTTCGTCACATCACCCACCTCCCCAATTTACACTACCCAATGCACTACAATTTGCTCGTACCAGATCATGTTCATCTTCTGGTATGCTTGAGAGGTCACGGATCCAGTTCACTGTAAAGCATAATTTCTTTTTATACGTACATTATCAATTATATGTACATAAATGGTATCTGTGATCCTCAATTGACATGTACATATGTAAGTATAAATATAAAATTGCATACTTGGCAGAAAGTGTAAGAATATGAAAAGAGACACATTTGAAGGATTTAAGGGTTTATAGTTTGTGAAGTCAATTATTTTAAGCGGTTTCATTATCAATTTCCTATAAATATGTGTCCTGCTGCTAAGGTAGACTGTCCCACGAACTTTTGACCCCAGCAAAAGGGACAGAATGGCATTACCCTTTGAGTGCAAAGTCAATAGATATTTAATGTGTATAAATGCAAAACCAGTGAGGAAAAAATTAAAAAGAAAAGGGAAGTTTATGGTATGGGCAAGGAATGGCATTTAATTATATATAATAATGTAGAGGACGTATTGTATGTATAAGCAAAAAGGGCATTGGGGACCCATCAAGCGGTGGACAGGTAATGGAGACAAGCAGGTGTTTAGTGAGTGATGATAATGGAGAAATGTTAGTTATATATATGTGGAAGACATCAAAATTTTATTCATACCTCAATTTCTGTCTATAACAGAAATAGCGACTAATGATTCATTGTCGCAAATGGGCCATACTGAATATCCAGGGGTGAAAAACAGCAGAAAATTTTATCTGCCTAAAATAAATGTAATATATACATATATAAAAGTTTAATAATGCTCGACGAGCTTTTAAGTTGAACATCACTAAACTCGATCTCGGTTAAAAAATTCAATTTAAATCTTAATTTTTTCAAACCGAGCATGAATAACTCGTGAATCAACTCTGCTCGTTTACACGTCTACTTGTACTTAAAAGTTTCACTAAATGATTCGACACATGTATTAATTTCAGAATAAACATATTGTTTCAATATAATATATATAATCTTTGATCTAAACCATCATTTATATGTATCCAACCAGAAGAAATTTTCTCGGTAGCAAATCAAAATTGCTTCCCGGTTTCACAAAAAGTATACCTAAGGAAAATTTGTATTCTTCTGCTCACAATAGAGTCTTTAATTATGGTAATACAAATAAAACAAAGATGATTATAATAATAATAATAATAATATTCTACGTACAAGCAAAGAGAGATTTGCAGGTGGCCCGTGAAGTCAAACCATGTGAAATTACGTGTATTAATATTTAGAAAACGCAGGCCAAGGAATTGGAGAAGGTGATTATATTAATTTGACCATATCTTAGGAGACTGTGATGCTGCCCGCACATCCTTGTAAGGTTCCATTCCCCACAGCCCTAATTTTAAACATTTTTTTATTAATTTAATCAAATTTCATTACACAAATCTTTGGTAACTTATAGGTACTTTTAAGGTTTGAGTCGTGTATTACAATTACCTAGATTCTCTGTTTGCCCTACTCCAGCTGGCTTTTTTCTTTTTTTTCTTTTTTTTTTTTTGATAATTTGATTTGCTTCTTCTGTTATTTTATTCTTTTTTTTAATGCATTAATTTTGATTATAAAAAAATAAACAACTCGGGATTGAATTTCAGACCTGAAAAATGAGCGTAAGAGTAGAATGGATATATTGATTATAATCAAGAATTTTCGTAATTTGCTCTAATTTTATTTTATTTTCTTCGTGGAGTACGATATTAATGTCCCCTAACCATATGTAATTTTCTTTCTTTCTAATTAAAGAAATGAACTGATGACATTTTTTAGGCATGAAAAATTTGCATCAGCAAATGGGTAACCCAAACGTGCAACTCATAGGAACCACACGAGCAGACTGACTGACTCATTCCACCCAACGGACCAAAAGCTGCCACTTGGACAATCACAAGGCCATTAAATTAACACTCCTTAATTTTCTTTCCATTGTACGGACATGCCATTGTAGAATCACAAATGGACCATTTTTGGTAAACAAACAACAACATAACATTCTTGCTTAATCACTGACCCTTTGTTTGGTTTTTACTTTGCCTATTTTTGTTATTTGTACTAATTTACCCTCCACTGTTCGGCCGGGCAGCTGACGTCACAAGAGTCGGTTTATTCTTTCTGGGCCTTGGTCCTGTCCCTGTCAGGTCCATCAGGGCAGCTAGCCAGCCCACTTTCCTTCCTATAATAAACCTTTTGCCTTCGCTTCACTTTTTCCTCATTGCATTTACTTCTTCTCCCTGATGTTTCTTTTTCAACATGGGCGAGAGAGAGAAGCTTTCAATGGTGAAAGGGAGGCATGAGCTTCTTCGAGGTATGTAAAATCTTTACTTTAAAGTCAAAGTTTTCAGCTTGTTCTTATAGCTTTATCTTTAACCCTAAAATATTTTTGTTTGTCGATTTCTTTATTTTTCTTTTCTTGTTTTTCCGATTTGGATAATTGCATATGCTTATTAACATGGCAACAATTTTGCACGCAGTCAATCTTGAAGCTGAAGTCATGCAGAACGACATCAACAAGGCCACCATATATGCCTCTTCAAGTGGTGGTGGATGGTTCGCCGGCTTTCAGTTGGGAGCCGAAAGTCACTTCATAACTGTGGCTTCTTCTTGATTTGGTGCTATCCTACCTGAGCTTTTTCTATTATTTATTTTCTTTTTAATTTTTATTTTTAATCTTCTTGACCTTGTAAGACCTTTTCTTGACCTTGTAAGACCCCATTTTGTGTTCACTTTTTCTGTTTTTCATATTATCATGAACTCTGTGTCGAAATTTCTTGATATAGAGTTCAGAAGCCGTTCTTTTCCGTTTCCGCCCAACTCATATTCTCCTTCCTTGTCTATCCCTCCTGAGCTGCTTGAATCAAACTAATATATCTCTCCTCAAACTCACCCAATTAAAAAGCAATTTAGAAGTCCATGCAAGCTATGGTCATGGAGCTGCTGTTAGTGTTTGTTGCTATGTGGGTTTACTTTCTTTTTTTGTTTCATGTAAAATTTTCTTACGGTTGGTGTTTTTTGAGGCAGAGTTTGTGAAAAGAGTAGTAGAACCACTAGTAAAAAGTATTTTGTCTTCTATTCTCAGTAAAAATAAAAAATAAAAACCCTATCTCTGATATTCTGTTGAGGCCATCATTTTAGATTGTTAGTATATGTGGTGTTGCAGGCATCAGTTTCGTTGTTTTATATGTTGTTGGCTGAGAAGTGAATAAGAGAATAAATATTCTCTCAGATCTGTGTGTAAGACTTCTCCTCGTGACTGCTCTTATGTACAATATATATATATATCCACTGTATTATTGGACCTCTCTCTCTCTCTCTCTGTAGAAAGTTGTGTTCTTGTAAAAGCTGACTACCCTTCTTCACTGAGAAAGTGTTAGTATTTTTCTGCACATCATAAATGTCAAGAGCACAAAAGACATGTAGAAGGGAGAGAAAATGAGAGGAAAAAGTTTTCAGTAATAATTACATATTTCATTTTTTTAAGTTGTTTCTTTCTTTCTTTCATACAAGACATACAGAAACTTATTTTGGTACTCCTTACGCTCCTCATAGTGTTACCGATTTATACATAAGATATCATTTGCATTTTAAGCGACAAAAATGCATATCACTCCATCTCTTTGCCATTTTAGTTCATTTAAAAAGAAAAAAAAAAACCATCTTTGATCATTTCAATCAATTGTCAAGTTCTAATTATATTTCAAGAAGCTACGTTTAGCCTCACATGGGTTCGTAGATTAGTCAAGATTCCTAATTTCCTATGTTATATGTTATATTTGGAATATGTCAACGTCAAAAAGAAAAATTAAGAAAAAAAACATTGGAATGTTAATTTTTTTTTTTATGGTTGAATTATTAATTTGATGAAGAGATAAAATGTAATGTATGGTAGGCCTACCTGCAAGAACTTTAGATTGGACGTGTGTCTTGAAAATGATGTTAATATGGAAACTTAGATTGGTGAAAATGATTTGTAATAAGGAAATTATGAGGTTAAATGTTAGATGTAGACAGGACATGAAATCATTCCATTCTATATTAATTATGAGTAATTAATGCTTAATCATAATCATATATGAAGAAATTTAACTTTAACTCGATGATAAGATCCCATGGTGCATATATATCACATGAAAGGAGAGATTCTTCTCTCATGTCCTACACTGCAAAACCTGCATCTCTAGCTTGTCTAGAGAGATTACTATTCCCTTCTTCCTCGATCCTCAACTTCAAAAGAAAGAAAGAAAGATCGATGGAAAATACTAATATTTTCAAAAGCTTTGGTCCTAATTATTATCTCCTTAGACTGACTTCAGAATTTTGAGTACCAAAAAGTGGTTAGAGAGAGAACGATAACTTCTAACATAAAATGATTATGTCCACAAGTGGGCTTGGAAAAGCGAAATACCTTTTTTATTGCTCAAGATTATTTTACTTATTATGGTTTCACTTCTATATATGGATTCCATACGACAAACCGCGCTAAACGGCACAAATTGTGTCAAATACAGTAATTATGTATTTGTAATTTCAATCCAGGAAAATATCAGCAATACCCAAATTGCTTGAGAACATTGTAGTCTTTTTCTATGTTTTGTACAAGTTGTGTTTGTAGACCAACATAGGGACCCTTATTTTTCAAACTTTTAACCATCTTTGGGTAACATGCTAACATGGATCACTCATTAGGTTCTTATTTTACTTTTGCTGGAATCATTCCATTGAAGACTCTTGAAAAGGCATTTGCAAGGGAGATAAAATTTAAAAATACATTGAGGAAGGAAGAGGGAAATGACGTCTGTCAATGCCTCTCATCTCATCAATCATGTCTTGATGAAATTTTTGACAGCAATTCTACCTTTTCATTTTTGACAATAAGATAGACTCAGAAAAGAGTGGCAAAAAACAACCCAACTGACCTTTTCTCTGCCTAAAAAGGAATTCTATATTTTCTTTTTCTAATCAGCAAATTGGGTATGTTTTTTATTATTGAGAATCATTCGTTTAGCAGAAAAAAAAAAAAAAGAAGAAGAGTTAGAAATAGGAAATGCATAATCTTCCTATCATTTCCATCCTGTTGACTCTGCTGAGTTTTACGATCCTCTTCCTCCTTTTGTTTTTCCACAGGACTTGTTTATTTTCAACCATCAATAGTGCTTTTCACATGGGTGTTTTGACCTATTTTGCACAATTAACCACAGTAAATACCCGCACTAAAATCTTTTTATCCACCTTGGTGTCCTCCTACTTTCTGTTTAATAGTTAGATAAGAGAGCAATTTCGTTAAAAGTCATCTCTAAGATACCAACTCTACAACTCGACTCGGATTCTAAAATCATCAAAATGAAATCTAATACGGTTCAACCACTGGAACGAGTTAATATTATCTTAATTATGTTGTTGTATGATAGAAATCCTAGCTTGCAACTTAGCTCAAGTCCTCTAACGGTTGCTGATTACGAATTGGGCCGGGTGGTTCTTCGTGTTCAGAATATTTAAATTATAATACGTAGTTCAGACCCAATAGAACAGTATTCATGGGCCAAACAACAGAAAAGGCCTGGGATAATTGGGCCAACCACCAGTGCTAAACAAATATATACAGTTTTGGCCCATGCGGTCCCTGAACGACGGGTCCACCACCAACGCACTTAACTCATCATTTCATTTATCACCATGCATTAAATGGTACACCGAATCCATGGCCTCACCTACGGAACAAATTAATAAAAATAAAATTTTTTAAAATATTATTTTAAATTAATAAAAATTTATATTTTTTTTAGATTTAGTCCAAAATAATTATATTTTTGGCATCTAAGTAAAAATAATATATATACATGATAAAAAAACACTCACGACGTATACGTAATCCCAATCTCCAAATTAACTTTAAATATTCCATTTGTTGGTCAATTTTGTAGTCGTTGTCGAATGATAATCCACTTGCTCCAAATAATATTAGACAGTTCTATAAAATATTCCAGCAAAATTCGATGGGTAGGCGTGGCTTCAATTGATTGGTCGGTCCATTAATTACGTTAAAAAAAAAAAAAAAAACTCAGTGTCAACAATCCGTTGATGGCAACACAAATAAAATTAGATTTATTCCGTCAATTTCTAATTCATTTTTCACAGGTTTCAATCTGAAAATGACTTGAAAACTCTATCTCACAGTTAATACACACAGTGGTCTTGTGTAAAATCATGTAATTATATAAAAATAATATATGTTGTTGCGACGTATAATAATAAAGAAGTTGAAAAATTATTAATTTATTTTTACGAGTGATGCGAGAAAATGATATTCCGTTATATATTATTAGGATATGCTACAGAATTTCGTCATTTTGGAGTTTTTAACTATATTATAGCTTAATTAGCTAAGGCTGCGTTTGGCGTTTGTTTATAAATAAAATAATTTAAAATGAACGTATTAAATGAAGTATTTAAAGTATCAATCGCTATCTACCAAAAAACGAATAAATACAATGAATGAATTTGGCTGGCCTATTTATGCACCAAAAGCCATGTCCTTCGACTTTGCTCATCAATAGTAAACGAAACCTCCCTCCCACACATCATAATATTATCTCTTCGATCTTTCAATTTACATATATTGAACTCGACACATGAATGATACTTTCAAATTATATACAATAATGTAATATGAGATTGTAACGGCCAACGGAAACCTTGAATGATGGTAGTTGGGGACTTTGATATGTAACCATCAATCCGTTTTCTTTTATTTTTATTAATTAATACCAATAAATGTTGTATAGTAGAACACAAATTTAATAAATTTTCAGTTACTTTGATTGCATAATATAAAAATTGAATTTTTGATCGTGGGTTGTTAGAATATCGTAATGTTTGACTTACCATCACATAGGGATATGTCATGGAAAAAGAAATATCTCCTAACGAGAATTTATTTATTTATTATTAAAAAAAAAAGATACTATTGCTTTGTCACGGGGAAATGAAGTTTCTAATTGGACCTTCATGTTCCTGACACATAAAAGTCAATTTAACAAAAATGGAATGAAGTAATTGGTGGATAATCGACCTATAAATGGATATGTATTGTCCACCAATAATTGTGTCTGCTTCAATAAATCTTTGTCATCTCTTCCCGACCCATAATAACTTTGGGTCGGATCTCGACCTCAAACTACTTACTATTTCTTTTATTTAATATATATATGGAAATATTAATTTTTTAACAATAAATAAAGGAAAAAAAGGAATGAAAGCGACTGAAAATTTAATTAATTAAAAAGAAATAAAGAAGCGACTGCATGGGAATTCTTTGAGGGTCAACCACCATTTTAGGTGCTCTTAATCATTTTCATTTACCTCTACTATTGTTTTAAATTACCACATTAGGACAGTGATCTTATGGGTAAGGATTGATCGGTCCTCCATTATTAGTTTCTTTTTGAAGATTTTTCTCATGTACCTCCATTATTGGTCACCTCAATTTCAACACTCTAGTGCTGTAAATCATTCTCTTTTTTTTTTTTTTTTTTAGTACAGAACATACAGATAATACTGAATCCAGATGAGAATCGTTTTCTTCCATAATCTGATCATATGCGCAGAGAAGAATTCCAATCCAGTAGATAGATAGCGAGAGGCGGACAAGTGAAGGTATGTAATTAAGTGGAGTTGTTACCTCGTAAAACCTGAGTCAAAGCATGAACTATTGCAATTAATGTCCAGCTGCGAACCTTTATTAAAATAACACGTGTAATGCAGTGCTAGCCTTGAAACTTGACTAATAAATAAACAAATTAATTCTTTAATTAGATAATACTTATCTAATAAAGTCAATTTTTAATTCCTTGAAGTATAAGGATAGACTCGTCCACACAATATACATAAATCTTTCTCTATTTAATTTATTATTTTTGCACGAAAACATGTTTTCTTGTGAGCCAAGTATATAATATATACTACTAAAAAAAAGGTTATAAAATATTAATTTACATTAAAAAAAAAAAAAAAAGTTGATGAAAGTCAACCTACTTGGTGTCACAGGAATTTGCTTGCTAGTTGTAATATTGTACTTCTAATTCCCAAGAAAATATTTTAATTATTATATATTCAATTCTCATTCTCTCTCCAAGATTCTTCTTCTTCTCTCTCTTCTTTCTCAAATATATTTATAGCATAAGCCCATGATAAGCAAACTCATCTTCTCCTGTTCTTCACTTCCTCGGTTCCTCCACATCTTCCTATCTAAAACCCTCTCTCTCTCTCTCTCTCTCTCATAGATAGCATTAGTAGAAATGGTGGTGGCATCTCCGACTCCAATTCGCAGTGAAAAAATCCAGGCCATTGACTTGCCCATAATCGACCTCTCATTGGCAAATGATAATAACAAGAGATCAGAGTTGTCGAATCTAATCGTTCGAGCCTGTGAAAATTTTGGTTTCTTCAAAGTGATAAATCATGGCGTTTCGCAAGAAACCATAGCCAAAATGGAACAAGAAAGTCTTAGCTTCTTTGCAAAGCCTGTCCCTGAAAAGCAACTTTCTGGCCCTGCTAATCCTTTCGGTTATGGCTGCAAAAATATTGGCTTTAATGGCGATACGGGAGAAGTTGAATATCTTCTTCTCAATACCAATCCTCTCTCCATTTCTCAAAGATCCAAAACCATCTCCAATGACCCTATCAAATTCAGGTACACTTACCTTTTCCTTCCTTTCCTTTTATATATTATATTGCTTTCAACTTTACATTATTTTATATGAATTGAACGATTAAAAAAATAAGTAGAAAAATGTGGGAACTGTTCTTTTTATTCATGGGCTGTTTCTCTTCAGTTTTCAAATTTGGTTTTGCAGTAGCAGCAGCATGCAAAACTAGTGTTTTTCAATTTCTTTTTCGTTTTCTAATTTAATCTTCACGGATATATATATACACACACATATAGTTTTGTTCGACTGCACCTTTCTTTGCTTCGAAGTTTAAGTAAACCACTTTTAAGCCACCTTCTTCCTCTCTGTTTTTTTTTTTTTCCCCTTTAATTTTCTGATTAATGTATATAGAAAAGACTCCATGTTTAAATCCATTTATATAATAAATTAAACTAAATATAAATAATATTTTAATTCGAACAACGTGTCATATAGTCTTGTCGAAGCTAACCAACGCTGAGCCATGTCAAATAGATATAAGATTCAATAAATAATCGAATTTGTAAATGAAATAGTTGTTTTTTTTTAAAAAAAAAAAAAAAAGCCAGCACACGTGACTTATAAAACCACTTAGAACATCTGTGTGTGTGTGTTTTTTTTTCTTTTTTTTTTTTTTTGTGAAAAGAAAATAAAAGACCAGAAAAAAAAACTCACATGGGAGTCGGGACTATTGGGATTATTTATACGAGCGAGTCTCCTGGAAGGTGGGATCCCCTCTCTCCGACACTTCTCTGTCGCTCAAAATACTTGTGTTGTTTTCGACAACGCTCGTACTTCGCGCGTGGTTAACTATTTTACCGAGTCAAAAGTAATAAAATCCAACATTTTGGTTTTTAATTTTCAATAATATAATAATAATAAAAGATAAGGTAAAGTACGATCAGTCTATCACACAGTAGATATTGGAGAAAGAAAGGGATTGACAAGTCATAGAGATATATCAACAATGTCTAATCAAATCACAATTTGAAAAACTTTTTTTGTTTTTTTATTTTTAAATGTTGGTGCATGGTAGCGATGACGATGCTTGTTGTGTATGATAAAATGTGACAGCTCTGCTGTGAGTGGTTACATAGAAGCAGTTAGAGGGGTGGCATGTGAGCTTTTAGATCTGATGGCAGAAGGGTTAAAGGTCCCACAAACCTCAGTGTTTAGCAGCTTGATCAGAGACGTTGCTAGTGACTCCATCCTCAGGCTTAATTACTACCCGCCTATGCCTATTCTCTGCAAGGATAACGACACATCACCTTCTTCTAATTACACAACCAGAGTTGGCTTCGGAGAGCACTCTGACCCTCAGATCTTAACTCTCTTGAGATCTAACGATGTTGGTGGCCTCCAGATTTCGTTAAATGACGGTGTGTGGGTCCCTGTCTCTCCTGACCCCACTGCCTTCTGCGTTAATGTTGGTGATGTTTTACAGGTTGGTATAACCATTTCCTATTTTCCTTCCTTTTTCTCTCTTATTTAGTATTTACTATTGCTGTAGTAGAAATGATCACAATGGGAGAAAGGCGATTGAAACTGGGGGAATCACATTCACTGTCAGTTGTCACCGATGATATGGATAGTGAGAGGAGTGGGACCCTTTAAACATCAGTTTCTAACCAATTAGGATAAGAAACTTGCACTGGATTGTTTCTGAATCAATGGAACTGGAAAATTTGTCTGCTCATTTAGGGTTTTCTTTCCATTTCTGGTCTGTTTAGAAGCTGACTTCAGTTTTAATCGCAGGGAAAGGGATTACCTTTTCCAATTTAACCAAACGGATAAGTGATGAACATTGAGCCTGATTTGATTTGATTCTTCCTTCCAAAATCGAGAGATGATGATAATAGATAATAGATAATATCAGGTCTCTTTTGGTCATATCTGTCTTTTCAAAATAACATTTTCAAAAAATAAAATGATTCCTGTTTTGAAAGCCATTTCCTATAACCAAGGCCATGAAAATGACTTTGATAAGGTACGTGATTGTCCCATTTTCAAAGCTGTCAGAAAATACCCTTCTGCTCATTTCATTTATTATTATTTAAAAAAAATATTCATCTAATTTCTGATAGGCTATGACAAATGGAAGATTTGTGAGCGTGAGACATAGAGCTTTAACCAATACAGACCAGTCCAGGATGTCAATAGCCTATTTTGCTGCACCGCCTTTGAATGCCAAGATCACAGCATTACCGGAGATGGTTTCGGCCATTAAGCCCTCCTTGTACAGGCCTTTCACTTGGGCTGATTATAAGAAAGCAGCTTATTCTTTGCGTCTAGGTGATAGCCGTATTGATCTATTCAGGAAGCAAGGAGAAGAGGTAGCTTGATATGTTTTGTAGGGTTCCTGGCTTCCTGCCTTTTTTGTACCCCTTAATGGGAAATTTTGGTTACACATGGAAAGATCAAAGTTGTAGTCTTGTAGGTCGTAGACAACGGAACGGTTTTCCTGCTCTAGTGTAGTGTTTTTGTGTAAAATTTCCTTTCTTTTCTTCAAGCCTGGCCCTCTTTTTTTTCCTCCTCTCTTTTCTCTTCTGTCAGGTATCTGAATGCTCATAGAAAAGAAAAAGAAAGGCATAAAGAAAAATTAGACATCACGAGCTAATGATTAGCCATATCATATGCCATTAATCGTGGACTGAAACTAAATAAATGTTGAATTTATATATATCATCCAAATTAATACATATACATACAATATGTTAGTGGCTCTCCAAAAACAGAGCCATCTAATTAAATTGCACGATACAACACATTTGCACTTCATAGTCACGTTTGCTGTCAGAAAAAACAAAGCAAATGTCAAATCCTGAAAAAGGTACTATGCTGTTCTAATATCAGCAGAAGTCACCTCTGGATAATTAATGTTTCTAGAGCTGATATAGCTCTTATTTCCTGTTCTTGTTGTCCCCCATGCTTATTGCTGTTTTCAAAGGAGAAAACCAAGATCAGGCGCGATCCTGTGATCTTGCAGCAAATCGCGAGCATTTCTTCCTATTAGTGTTGCTAAGTGCACAGACGCAGGTCTCGAGGAGATCATAATCCTCTTCCCAGAACAACAATGATGCCTTCTCCGGGTTCTTCAAAAGCATTTTTGAAGCCAGGAAACCAGCAATTGTCCATGTCTGATAAAGCCGGGATTGTTTACCTATAAACATTCCACGCCGCATGTCATAGTATTCAGGCCAATGATCCACTGACAACCTGTTCTCTGCCAAAGAAACTGCCTTCTCCGCTAATTCAAGCCTCCCCATTTTTATACATGCCAAAGTGAACTGGAACAATAACCATTAATAGCTTAGTAATCACAAAGTCTTACCATCTCAGATCAAAATAGATCAGTGTCTAAAAACAACATCCAACAAAGCTATAATTTGGAAAATTTACCTGCCATAGAAGTGTTGGCCAAGATCCTCCATTGTGATATGACCATGGGCTGCAAGAAATCAGGGAAGATTAGTAATTCAGAAACCAATAGTTCCCAAAAATCCATTGTGCTGCTAGCCAGCATATTAAGGGGAAAATGAGAGATCTAATCAAACCAAGTGGAACATAAAAGAGCCTCACGTATTCTTTGGGTCACTGCCAGTAATTATACGCCACTCTTCATTTTCCAAAGCAGGGTAACAAATCTTAAGAGGCATATCAGCCATAAGATCATCCCATTTGGCTTCAATCAAATTAAGGATACCCTCATTTTGTTTTGAGGTTCCCAAAGAGGAAACAATGGCCCAAAGATTTCCAAGAGTAAAAAACCTAAAATCCATGTGGGCAGGTTGTAGATTGCCAATGAGGTAGCCACCTTCTTCAGGAATCCAATCCACTAGCCATGAAGGAATTTGATCCGGATATATATTGAACTTGTTGACTGCATCTGTCGAGTATTCCTCTGTCTTGTAACGATATATCTCATTAATCTTCTTCATATCGACCCAATAATACTCTCTGATGTGAAATGAGAGTGCACTGAGTCGGTTGTTCACAGCAGCTACCAAATTCTTAGTTCCATCGTTGATGATAAGCATCTCACGTGCACAACGTAAAGCCGAGTAGAATAAGGCCTAAAAAGATCAAATTAGTCATTTACAATCCTATGACTAAGGAAAGGAGAAACTAAAATGTCCAAATGAAGGATGAAGTTAAAAAGAAAGAAAATGAAAAGCAAGCAAGGAATAACAATGAGACACGCATATAAGTTGAATAAAGAAGGGCATATAGGAATCTGTGAACAAACCTCGTAACTGCTAAATAAAATGTAAAAGAAAATCTATTTGCTAACTAATCCACTCCATTCCATACTTTCTACAACATGTAATAAATAAACCAAAATCTAAAGTTCAATTGACTACTACTGACTTACTTGGATTTCAAGAGGGTGTCCATGAATACCCATCCGCCTATCAATCATACAGGAGCCATCAGTGACTAAAAGAGTAGGAAACATGTCAAATCCATCTGATAAACACAAATTAAGTATGAGCCTTATGCCCGTCTGAACATCAATTCTCTCTTGCAATGAATAGTCGCCTGTGATCTTTCCATAAGCTCGCAGTAGTATTATCCACCACAACCCTGTTGATGGACATAAGTTTCAGAATCTAATAATGCTCCAAAATGTTTCAAATAAGTTATTTAAATTGACAAAGAAACTAGAGGAACACTTGAAACATGCAGAATGAAGCAGCAACGATAAGAATTTGCAACAATACTATATGAAGGACTGCGTGGCATACCAGAATCAACAGGAGCTACACGCCCAATCGCTGATTCACCAAAATCAGGATCCAAAACTTCTTCAAATGCTCCATCATTTCCATCGAGGGGCACGGTTCTGACTTTAAAACTTGCTGGCATCAACCCTTGCCCAGGACTGTAACAGTCCACTGTCTTCTCCCAACTCTAAAGAATTGAAAGACAAGAAAGCATTATTGCAATTAAACATTTGAAAGGTTATTGTTTTTATGTCTTTTTGCTATTAAAATACAACATTCCTGGTGTTAATTTCAGAAAGAAACCATTGCAGATGGATGATAGATATGCTCCCTGCGACATGCTAAGCAATAAGCTAATTTATTTGTTCTTGGAGATCAGTGGATTCCATCTCGCAAACCATGCTGTACAAACTAAACTATGCACAGCACGGAAATTAGGCATGCTTTTTATGTGCCAGAACAAGAAAACACTAAAACATTAAGGCAGATTTGACTTCAGTTGAAGAACACAATACATCAGGGTACCAAGGAATGGATGTAAGCAAGAACATTAATAATACATCTAGTGAACCGTAATAGAACACGACGTAATGCGAACAAAGACATTTATAGTGTGAACATCATGCCACAAAATTATGAGGCATTGCACTCACAAAATTTTTGCCTCTTCTTTTCCATTAGGTTTGGAAATTAATGTAAACATTATAGAAAGAGGATCCAAAACATAATTTGGGCTTGTAAAACTGAAATCAGCAGCATTTCTTGATATTGTCACATAAAGTTCTATGTGATAACTAGATTAATCCATTCATTTTTATCTAATGTGTCTCATCATGAAATCAATAAGCTAAAATAACACAGTTTCATTTCACATGCAAAAATGAAATGACTTATTAGACGGAAAAATTAATCACTGAAAGAACCACAACAAACAAATTCATCAATGTTGTATTCTTAAAGTGCACATGAATGCATCAGGCAATGTGCAGCTTTTCAAACATAAATTACCTGTAACTGTAATGTGTAAAGAAGAAAGTTCTTCACAATCTCCGGCTCTCCATTAAGCAAAAAAGCAAGCGCAGACGGAACAAAATCACGGATAAACACTTGATCATAATTCAGTGGTTGCTTGTCAGCAGGATCATTTGCAGCAACAGTCCCCACTGGATTCCCACAGTAATTCACAATTGCACCTTGAAGCAACTTCCATGCCTCCTTTTCAATCTCAGACACCTCTCTCTCAACCTTAGGAGAAGTCTCATTCAAACCCTTCACATGATCTATGTTGACACTAGTCCCATTAATATCTACCCTATTAGACGTTTCATCTTTTTTTAATGCATTATTTCCTGTTTCAATTTTTTCAATAGCTAAAGGCTTCAAATTCAAGCCTCCTTGAATGAAAATGTTTTCAAATCCCTTCCCATTAACATGAGACTCTACTGATGTTGAATGGTTCCTAAAATCTGATGCTACCCTGGGAATTACTAAAACACCCCTCATACTGCCTATATCTACATGAAACCTAGAAGTAAAATTAAAAACCTTGGATTGGCCCCAATTCAAATCAGAGACATTAAACGCTCTGCGACTTGAATTGACCAAACTCTTATTACCTATGATCCTGGACTTATTATTGACACTGTAGGAATGAAATCTTCGGAGATGGGTTGATTTTGATTGTGATTTCGACAAATTGTTATTGAGAACTCGATTATTTAACTTTGGGGAAGAAACCCCAAAAAGGGAAGAACTTTTAGACCCAATTAGAATCCTACAACAAGGTTTCATAGTTGAGATTCCAATACAGCTGGTAGTGGTCATTGTTAATATGCAAATTGTAAAAGAATCTGAACAAAGGTGCTACCTTAAACAATCTATATATATATATATATATATATATATATATATATATATATACACACACACACACACACACACACGAAGGTTATTGTTATATCTTATAAACCCACAACAAAACTATCTCTGTTGGCCTTAAAAAATTATATGAACCACAGAGTAATATACTGAAGAATAGCTATAAATCAGAGTAATATAGAAGAATAGCTAAAAATCAACAGTTATGTGCAGATTCAAAATGGATAAAAATGAGTAAAATTTTAAAAATTTGTTACTTACAGTTGAAGAGAGACGTTGAAGAACAGCTTTGAATGAGAGCGTGTCTGAAGATTGTTAGATTTGGTAAGAGGTGCCCCAAATGGACTTTTATAGACGCGGAAGAGGAAAACTCCCGGATGCAGAAACCGGAGGGCTTCGGAAAAATAATACTTAATTAAAAATTCAAAGAGCTTGCAATTACAGTACTGCCCCTGCACGTGATTTGTCATTTTGAATGCTCCCTTGGTCCTCCACCCAAAACATTTTGTAATTCTGCGAATAACCTCCATTTTGTTGCCATTTAAGATTTTTTTTCAAAATTTTATTCAAAATTTTACTCACTTAAATTATATTAAAATATTTTCAATTTAATTAAATTATTTTTATATCATCTCATTTTTCTATTTATAAAATATCTTTTAAAAATACAAATAGAAAAAAAAAGTTTCAATTACAAAAAGAGAGAATAAATTAGGTATTAAAACTAGGATAAGATACATGGAGGGTAATTCGGGTAAGTGAAAGGATACGAAGACGTATTGGAACTGGCACTTCAAATGTGGTTTTGGATAAAGGGCAAAATCGTCCACTAAACTTCCATTCACGAAATGGATCAGAAATGTCGGTTCTGGGTTCTGATCCAGAGCAGACAATATCATAAATTAAAATGTGGAAGGAAATCGAGAAAACCGCAGCCGTATTTTCTTAAAAAAAAGAAATTGATATTAACAGGAGGAGCGATGACTCATGCGCCAGCTCACCCAACTTTTGTAAAAGCTAGTGTAATATGGTAATATCCTACGACTTGCGGGTTAGCAAGAACTTCTGAATAATACTCATACTGCGATATTTTTGCTTCTCTTTAAAAACTCGCGATATTCCCTTTGTAGATATGTTGGAGAAAATACGGGGGAGGGAAAAATAGAAAATAAAAACCTTGTGCGATATTTGTAGAACAGGTGGCAATTTTTTGTAGCTAGAATCGAAATACAGTACGTTTTTTGTACAGAAAAATAAAAATAAAAAAAAGATGGACGTAACTAGACCGATCAATATCAATGGAAAAGTTTGATTTTGAAACAATAATATTTTTAAATTATTTATCGATAAAAAACAGTAAGTAAAATATATTTTTTTAGAAATAATTTATTTTTTGTTAATTTATCATAATATTCCACCCTTTGCGTATGCATAGGCATATGAGAAAACGAAAACAAACCTTTAGCGTGCGACTAGCACGTGTGGAGAGTGCAAAAGCATAAGCTTCCATCATGGTCTATTAGTATCATAACGTACAGCGTATTTGTAAATTAAAAAATACTAAAAGAATTAACCATCGTTCAAAATAAAGTTGAATTGCTGTCGGAGAACAGTAGCGCAACAACAACAAGGCGATGCAATTTGGCTGGGCATTTTCATAACTGCATCGGCAATTATAAATCGGCACGAATTGCAATAGCAAACAGTACTGCACCACACATTTGAAATTCTCTCTCTTTTTTTTCTCAGAAACTATAGAGAGAAACAAAATGGTGAAGGCCAAGAAGAAGGCTATCTCGCTTGAAGCTTACGAGCATTTCCTTGACGATCCCTCTCAGGACGCCTTAAACATGAATCAGCTTAATGAGGTTACTCATTTTCTTCTATTTTTTTTCATTCCTTTTTCATCTGTTTGGTTCCAGAGAAAAATGCAGGGTCTCTTTCATATTCTTAAACGACGGAACATTATCTTCAATTTTACGTTATTGATTCTCGTTTTCATTGTTTCGTTTGGGCATGAATAGGTGCTATTAATGCACGGATTCAAAAAAATTCACCAGCGCCCTAAGGCATGTGTTCTTTTCTCTTCAATTGAATCTCCCCTTAAAATTCATAATTATTCCTCTCTAATGATTCCACTTTATTTCAGCATGTGATGTACGATGCATTGATCACCGTGGATCTGATAAAGCTACAGCGATCTACGCTCAAGGACGAGCTCTCGCCGTACAGTTCCTCAGTATCGCTCGATCAGGTGAAGCTGGACCTGGAAGCTCTCGACTGGCCGGAGTGCCATATCCATTCTATAACGAGCGTCGGTCAGACAGAACTAGAATCTAATACTAATACCAGTGGCGATGTCGTTACGGAGGATGATGATGGTGGTCTCGAGGTGCGAGTTTCGCGTTCGAAGATCAGCGGCAGAAAAAAGGGATCAAAGAGGATGAGGAGGAGCGAGGAGGCCGGTGGAGCTGCTTCCTCCAACGATACTGCTGTTGCTGCTGACGTGGGCTCTGTTAACTCTTGTTGAGCACATTACAACCGGAAGCCCAAATGATAGATTGTAATGGGCTAAGAGAGGCTTGGGCCTATATATTGGGCTCGTATTTAATGGCCTCAAAAATAGACTTGTCCATTGTCGTTACTTGTAATTGCTCCAACTGCATGCATGCAACTAGAATAGCAATGAGTAAAATTCAGTTCCTGCCCATAAAAATTGAAACCGCGATGCGAGGGGAATTATTATATGATAAATATAAATAACTGCAACTTGGGATTAGTGATAAGATTGTTTATGGCTTTATTTGACAAAATCACTAATTTCCATCTTGAAAAACACACCATTTTCGAATGGAAATTTATGTTTGTAATTATAAACGGAAGATGGTCAAAGCACTGGGCTGCTGATGTTTTTAATTAATTAAATAAAATTAAATTAGCAATTAATAAGAACTATCTAATCCTAATTGGCTAATTCTAGCGTTTACCAGTTAAAATTCTGCGACTTTCACATTCTTTGTTCTTAAACTATTCTCTGCCTACTCGTCCACTAAAACTAGTGACCAGTGAGTTCAAGAGAAGCAATATTAATCGGACTTGACTTTCTAGTAGAGCTGACTTTTCCAAGCTTCTAGTTTTCTTTCCTTCCCTCCTTTTCTTACATCGACAGCTATACTTATTTTCTTCCATTTCATTTTTTTTTCCCTTTGATATGATATGATTAAAGACAGAGGCTTGATGCTTAGACTCTTGCAAGGATTTGAATTATTTCCATTTGAAGCTAATGATTATTGTGAAATTAAAAAATATAAATTAATTTGAGGAAATTTTCAGATTTTGGATCACGATGCATATGTTGCCGTAATGAAGCAACACAACATATTAGCTACGCAATGTTCGAGTTCTCAGCATATTATCCAGAAATAATTTAGTGTAGATACGGATTTCATTATGTCATCACACACTCTATTTTAGGCTTATTTTAGATTTACTCGATTTCATACGTATATCTATTTCAATTTGGTCGCATTGTTTTTCGTAATCAAATGATCATACGTACAATAATTTTAATAAAAAATATTAATTTGATCCATAAATAGTATCATAGACCGAGTCTAAATGAGCAGAGAACAATTAATAAATATCTACAATATATATTATATAGGATTAAAAATATTTGAATTTCCTTTACATATATAGTTACTAGAAGTAATTGATATAAATATTATAATAACCTTGAATGCACACAAGCAAAATTATGATCATCAAAATTTCCACAGATGGGATAAGCATGAAGTAATACAAAGCATGTGATCTTGCTCATAGTGGAAAACCAACACGAGCATTTACTTCATTTGTTCCGGGTAGGAAACATCTTCCATCCATTTTCGTTAATGGCCAATATAATTATAGAAAGAAAGATATCAGCATTAACTTTGTGTATGATTCATGTTAGCCACCTGATCAAAAGAAACAAGTGGCTGTGATCACTTTGGAATTGGTTAAAAACAAAACTCCCTAATTATATATATAATTGAAAAATCGAAGCGCAAAATTTGCATATGGAGAGCTTCGCTTTCATTAGAAAGCTTCACGCAATTGATAAATGGGCATGAAAACGAAATATGAGCTTAAAATGGTTGTAAAGAGAGATGTTAGAGTGCACCAAATAGCATGCGTTTTGTAACACATACCATTCTTGTCTGATCTGAGACGTGTAATGGGAATCCATTATCTTGCATGTTTTCTGTTGAGATAGAATGTAGTAATAATGGATTCTTCTGCAAATCTTGGGAGTTTGGTTATAAGAAACCTAAACTCTTTATTTGCATTACCGAATCTGTAATCGACCAGTTAAATTAAAATTTAATTATTAGTAAGAATATTTAAATTCAAGATTGGGAGTAATGAAGTAAACCCATTTGGGAAGAAACGAAAAATGAACAATCAAAATGACATGACGCTAGTGATGAATGATAGCAAATTATTAAGAATAAAGAGAGCATATGCTCAGCACAAAGAGCCTAAATAAAGAGTAAAGAAGAGCTTTTTTTTCTAACATCAGCAACAGAGTCATGACAATAACCTTGACATTATTAACAACCCTCGCTCCTTCCTCACTTCCTCTCCCGCTTTCGGTTATGACTTTGAAGAACTGGGACCCTTTTTCATCCACGTGAGATTCCTGGCGGCCCCACTTTTTGACTAGAAAGTCTTCCAACTTGGTCCACTTCCACCCTTCAAACTTTTTGAACAGAAGAAAAGTAATTTTAGGAAAAAATCAACGTGGCGGAAAGACAAAGCCTCCAGCACTATAGCATTGGTGGAGTCCAGTTGTACATTCTTCTCGTTTCGTATTTGTACCGTATAAATGTACATGCTAAGCATAAATTAAATAAGCTGTAAGATCATATGTGGAATTGTAATTGGAGAGAGCTGTTTCAACGGTTGCGGCTGTCAGTGCTTCAGTCCAGGAAGCCTAACCACAGCCATATTAACAACCTTATTATATTAGAGTTTTAAATATCAAACACGTGGCACGCTCTCACCCCACCTTGGGACCACCTTTGGTGGCTTCTCCTATAGGCACGCGCCTACAAAGATTCCCCGCCGCCATACCTCTCTCTCTCTCTCTCTCTTTCTAGTCTCTAACACTATTTTCATCACGTTCGCCTCGCACGTGCTAACTCATCAAGTTTCAACTTTTCAAATAAGGGTAAAATGGTCAAATCATAATTTTTAAGATTATCTTACTAATAATATATAATAAAAATTGTTATTATTCCTACGTAAGGTCCAAAATATCATTACTTAAATTAGGATAATACCTACCAACACTCATATTCACCCAATTTTTTTAAAAAACACTATTTCTATTTTATCATTTTTTTTAAAAATAAAAAATCAACATTATCTAAATATTATTTAGAATTTAAAAAAAAAAACCGTAGAATGGGGATCTTTGTTTGGATGGATTCTATTATATATAGTACTTGGGAATATAGGGATTAAATGGAATAGATTATGTCCGGTTAAGTTGGTTACAAGTAATCGACCGTACGATGGGAAAGAAATAGGCAAGAGATCATTAACAGCACATATGATATAAAGATAATTTAAATTTAGCAAATGGCCAACTTAGTAAATGAATCCTAGAAAGCCACGTCGCCAAAATGATTAGTTTTTATTGCAATCTGGGTTCAGGCCCCGTAGCCAATGTTTCAAAAGTTTTATGACTAATCTATTATTATTATATATTTAATCATATGCTTTAAAGATACAAACTCTTTAAATATTTACATCTAAGTAAAGATGGTGGAACCAATTATGCACTTCTTTAATTATTCTAAACCATGCAATCATGCATTCTATTATATCCATGGTAAAAATTAATTACTCAACATCATGATAATACTCTGTCAATATGAAAGAATGGGATTAAAAAAAAGAGTAAAAATTACAATTATACCCCCCTCCCCCTCTTAGCCAAAAAAAAAAAAAAAAAAAACAAAGAAAAAGCTAAGGAAATACAAATAATCCACAATTAGACCTCTCTGTCTATCGCAAATTCTATCAGTACTATGAATTATTCTATGGATAATTCTTGTTGCTTGTCCTCTACATTTCTTATTGGGCAATTTCTTTTTTCACATATTGTTGAACCAAATATCCTCAACATTCCACAAATTGTCCGATATGTCCCCACCGTCCATCCATAGTTGGTTGCTGTTGGTGTTCTGTTCCAGAGCTTGGAAATCCAATGCTTGGTTAAAGTAACCCGACGGACTAATCATACACTCCGAAGATCCCACTTGCCCAGATTGAAAGTAATCCGGATTACAGTTATGATTAACCGAGGTAGTATTAGTGTAATAATCGTTCCTCAAATCGGAGACAGGCGAAACCTGCGTCCCAAACGAGTCCGATGAGGCAGCCGTACTACAACTCTCAGGAGTAGTGTAATGAGTAATCCCAAACTGCTCATTTCCTACGACTCCATTACCGTGACCCATCACCCATTGCCCGGTACCCATTTCAGTGAGGCTGTGATGGCCGGAGTCTGCGGTTACCGGTGCAGCTGAGGTTGTACTGGTAGCGGTGGCGTTAGCGGCGGACGCGGCTTGAATTCTTTCAATTAACCTAGGCATCCATAAGTATCGCATAGTGTCTTTGAATTGCTTGCTATTCACGTCACATTTAAGCTGTTTCGCATGCTTTTGCACTCGCGTTCTCCAGTAATTCTTTATCTCATTGTCAGTTCTACCAGGTAAGTGTTGCGCAATCTTGGACCATCTGTGTATGATATAATTGTTAGAATTTATAAATGTTGGAATTAAGCAAGAAGAAAGGGAAGTTTTTTTTAATTATCATTACCGATTGCCCCATCGAGAATGAAGCTCCAGGATCATAAGCTGTTCTTCCAGAGTGATATTTCCACGTCGAACATCAGGTCTTAAATAGTTGAGCCATCTTAATCTGCAGCTTTTTCCAGTTCTTTTGAGACCTGATTCCATTTGATCAGTTCATTACAAGCCATCAGTTTTGGTAAAGTTTACAACTAATAATAATTGAAAGAGCAGAAAAGAAAGAGAGCATTTTCACTTTTGCAGAGACTTTATCATCGACTTGTCTATTTTCACTTGATTTAATTAATATCTACATGTACGGCTAATTAAAGAACAATCTTTCGTTCATTCTTCTACGATGATAACTCACATCAACATCATCTATCAATCTCTCCTGGAAATTCTCCTATTTTTTGTATCCCATAAAAAAATGGAAAAAAACCCAAGATTTTTTTTCCATCTAAAGAAGAGAACGAAAGAGGAAAATTGAAAAAGCAAAGAAAAGACTTAATTTTGCACTTTTGTGCAAGGTCTTGGTCATTTTTTACATGGAAAACCCATTGGAGGACAAACGAAAGGAATAAACAAACTTTGCCTGAAAGAAGTTGAGAAACAAGAAAAAGAAAAATGATCAAATCAAGTTGAGACAAGTTGGCAAGTTGTTGTTTGGCACTATATGATACTAATTATACTAATTGGATCATAATTTCAATATTCTGCTTCTCTACACCAATAAGTAAAGAAATAAATAAATAAGATAATTAATTACCCGCACAGCGAGCAAGAGAGTTCCAGCGACCCTCTCCATGAGTAGTAATGTAATTGATGAGCTTAAAGTCTTCTTCAACAGTCCATGGCCCTCTTCTTAAGTCCCCCATCTCCTCTTCACTTTGGGTACCGGTGGTGGTGGAAGAGGAGGAGGAGCTCATGCTCTTCTGGTTCCTGTCTCTGCCTTTAACATCCATCATATGAATATTTTCCCTCAAATGGACAAGACTGATTGATTGGATTTCTTTCTTGGTTTTCTGATATGGAGAGATAAGAGAGAGAGAGAGATGGATTAATACAAGAAGATAGAGCAGATGGGGCTTTTATAGATGCGCTGATAGGTTTGAAAATGGAGAAAAAAGGAGGCACGTGAGAGGGAGAGTAAGCCGCAATAGGAACTTAGGGAGGGGTTTAATTATTAATTAAAATTCAGTAAGTACTTAATTAAGCACTTAAACTCAGTAGTAATTATGGTTAGTAAGAGCCCATAGAGGGCTTTGAAGTTTGACCCATTGACTTTCCCATCTCTGTGTGTGCAGTGTGTGCTACTGAGTTTTCTTTTCTTTTTATCAAGTTCCGTGGAAATTGTTTTTTCCTCTTTCAACCAACTTTTCCATTTTCTTGTGGACAATTCCTCTACCTCTTCTTTTTTTTTTTTTAAAAAAAAAAAAAAAATCAAACATGACCAAAAAGTATAGAACGCTGACGACTCCACCGTGCAGGCCACATAATTGGCCGGCGATGTAATTTTCAGGCTTATCTTTTTTTTCTCTCCGTCAACTATTTTCTAGAAGAAGATCAGGCTAACAGGTAAGTCTATATGATGGGAAACTATATGCTTCACATGCCACCATGCCATTAGTAAATATATATAATTAATTCGTTTCCTTTACTTAATTGTTTTAAAACATGTTTTCTGTGCAATTTTTTTTCTCTTCGCTTACTGTTTAGAGACATGGTTTTCTATCAAATGTGTATATTTCATTTTATTTGTTCTTTTTGTATATAAATATTGAGAACACGTATATTTTTTTTAAGTATTGAAAGAGAGGATTCATATCTGGACCGAACATTAAATTAAAAAATAATAATAATAATAAAATTTCCCAATATACAAAGTTGACTAATTTTGGGTTGGTATACGTGACATTATAGTTAAATGTTCACTTGGTAGCTAATTGCAGGTGATGCTTCAATTTGGACTTTAGTGGACAAATTTCATTATGAATATAATTATCTGTCTCAATGGGAAGGAAAGCATTATTCAGAATGTCACTTTACATTTTCTAACACTTTGGTTGAAATCAAAAGAATCCTGAATTTTTTTTTTCAACACCACCCATTATGCAACAGTATAACATTGGGTTTTTGTTTTTTTTTTCCCCATAAACTTTCACCTTCTTTTCTATGCAAACCCAAAACAATGGAAAAAAAAAATAATTTATTTTCTTTGAAGATTTCCTTTGATATTAACTTGAGTTTTGATTTTCTTTAAAAGTGAAAAGAGTTTTCTTTTCCCATTCCAATTTCCATATATATAAACTATGTGGTTATGTATTTAATTACTCGTTAATGACTCATGTCATTTTTTTTTTTTTGAAAATCACTGATATCCGGATTCTATTATCGAGAACCGTCTAATCCGATTAGAAATTCATATTACAGTTAAAACTTTTCATTTCTCCTGCATATGTTGTGTTGTGTTGCCATCTGAGCCGTGATCTATAGATGACTCAAAAGCTCTATTAATGGGTAGCTTTCGTGTCAATTTCGTAGCATGCATATTTTTGAGAAGCAAGTTAGTGATTAAAAATTAAAACATTATTGAAAATTGAAGTAGTGTCCCCATTTTACATTTATTTTTCACAAGTCAACACTCTCTAAAGTTCAATGGTGGATTAAGGAGAGAAAAACAAGCAATAAGTGTTAGGATGGCTTTTTTTGCCAACTTTTTATAAATGAGGGACCATAACATTAGTTAATTTGTAATTTTTATTTTTTTATTTTTTAGCGGAATTAATTGCCTAAGACAAATTTAAAACCTACGGGAGAGGACCAAGCATAATATAGATGGTTGTCCACGTGCTTATATGTTTTTTTTATTTTCATCGCATGCTCAGCACCTCAGACCTATATTTACTATTTATTTATTTTTAAATAAATTTTATATTTTAAATGATACGAAAAATGTCTCAGAGTTGAAAAATCACCGTCTGTTTTGGGCCTGCGGACGGACATAATCGGACAATCAACTACTAATGACATTTTACATCATTTTCCCTCTCTCACTCTCCATCCAAAAGTACACATCGTGATCTGTGACTTGTAGCCCGGAGAGAGGCTGTACAAAGTATACTCAAGGAAACTGCACACGTGTTTTTCTTTTCGTTTCTTTTTTTTTTTTTTTTTCTGAAAGGTGCACACGTGTTTTTCAAAAGTAACATTTCACGCTAACTGAAATGATAAATGCTCCTCACAAATATGAAAAATTTACTACTTTATCCTTGCATTTTTTAAAAATTGTACGCTTATATATCTACAGTTTAGCTTTGATAAATCAATGTCTTTCCGTTCATTTTTATCGCTTTAAAAGTATAAGTCAACGAATAAAAGAACTAATTATAGCAGTAGACTGTGATACCAATTGCTGGGTCTTGAAATAAGATTCAGTTAGGAAGAAGAGGTTGATGCAGAATGTGTGGATAAAGTGTTCGTAGAAAGTCCTAATTGAGTTTTAACTTTGATAATTACACTTTGCAAAAGGGATTCAGATCTAAAAGCTAATGAAAAAAAATCTGTGTCACTAAAGTCCATGATTTTGGATCTAAAATTTTTTTATTTTTGACAATCATAAATGTCATTGTTTCCAGGTAATTTGTATCCTGATTCTTTCATTCATCAGCAATGGTAGTTGGTATACAAGCCACCCATTTCTCTTTTTAGCCTAATTAAAATGCAAACACCAAGCATTTGATGAAAATCAAATTCCTTCTTCTTTCATAATTCTACTGCAAAACCATTGAAGAACAGAGTACATCCCTCCTAATGTAGAAGAAGAAGATAAGGGTATCCATCTTTTCTCAACTATTTTTTATTTTCTATTGTATGTATGGAAAAGGTGGAAGATAAGGGTATCCAAGTGAGGTGTTTGGGGAAAAGGCAAGATAATAGAATCGTGTTATTGTAATTAAAATACCTCTTATGAAAATTATTATTTTAGAGATATAAATTTATTAAAAATATATATACACACGACATTTATTTAAACATAACTTCCACGATGAAGCTTAATTTATTATGTCGGCATAGTGGCACGGCCATGAAAGAAAAACTTGGAATACTGCTACATTGTAGGCGCATCAGACATCAACAAACCTTCACTATCTACGATCCTCAACCAAAAAAAAAAAAAAAGAAGCAAACATGTGTCCGTCTACCGACAATCTCCACATCATAAAATGAGTGTTGGGATTCCGACACTTGTACAAATTATTATTATTATTTTTTTTTTACTACTAAAAATAAAAGGTTTGTAAAATTTTTAGAATAACAAGTATCTTGAAATCTACTCTTATAAGTGAAAACGCTTTGAGAAGTCTGTTTAAATCATAGAATCTGCTCTCGAGCTCTTGCTGCTGCGTTATCTTACTCTTATACTTATTTTCTTGTCTAGAATTGAATCTCAAGTTATTTATTTTCCTTTTATAATTAAAATTAATGCGTAAATATGCATTATTTTTTTTTTAAAAAAAAAGAATTATAGATGCAGGCAACTAAATAATTGGTGGGCAAAAAGAAGAAGCTTTAGTAAGTAAGTCACTTTTAACATTTCCACAAATGCTAAGAAAACAACAAGTTTTATATTTAGAGAAGGGCATGGGTATGGGTCCACCTTATGATTATATGCAACTTTAAGTAAGTGATAGGTTTCTATAATGTTAATTAAAAATTTAGAATATTTTATATTTAGATAATTAATTAACTTTCTTTGTGGCATGCACTTCCTTATTAAAAAAACTATATATCCACATTTTGTTAAAGATAATTGATTACATGACATGAACATCGCGTGTCACGTGTACCTCACCTTGCTTCTTGTTTTTTGTTTTTGCTATACCTAGCTCCTGCATGTCATTTGATACTTTAAGGTAGGGGACATCTTCGTATTCTGCGTCTTTCTTTGTTTTTTCTTGGTCGGAGAGTTTAGCCAATCAATTCCCTTTTTCTCATATTTATTATATATCCATCCAGTTAATAGTCTGTATGCAACCTCATAATTGATCAGATTCGAAACTTTCTTCTCCATTTCTAATATTCACATGTTTAGAAAGAAAATTAAAAATTTAATATAAGAGAACCCGTTTGATACCTCATCTCATCTCTAATCCTTAATTATATTAACGAGGCTAATCCACAAATATAATTTTTTTTTTTTTTAAAAAAAAAAAAACCAATTATAGGTGTGAACAACAAACCATGAGAAAGTTTATGGAGACAAGTGGTGCTGTGTGGTTTGAACTTTAAAGATAAAATTGCATATTAATTAATTAATTAATTAATTAATTAATAATAATGCTTATGATTATGTTAATGAGGTGTGTTGGGTGTCTATTTGAAAAGACAAATAATATAATGAACGATTTCACCTGCATCCAAACGCTAGCTTTATTCAAGTTGCTTTTGTGAACAAAGCAGCATCTTCATTTTTTGTTCCCTTATTCTATTGGATTTGCATACTTGTTCTTTATTCTTCTATTCTCCAATTATATAGCTATGCGTTTAAGAAAATAAAAATACTAGCTAGAATCTTTTTTTTTTTTCCTTTTATATAAATTTTAGATATGTTTGTAATTTAATTGAATAATATTTGAAAATAAATTATATTTTTTGGATTTAAATCTTTTTACATTATTATAAAAAAAAAAAAATTAAACAAGAACGACGTCGTGTGAAGATATAATATTATGGAATGCGCTGTGGGAGGAGCTTCTAGACGAATTCTACATTCCATGTACTCCCGAAAAGGAGACTGAAGAGTGAAGCCAGGAAAAAAAGAAAGAAATTAACTCGAACACATAGGCAGTTGGCACGTGCCTCATCAGCAAAGCCCTTTCTCTTGCTGCTTTGATACCCTACTTGATGACCCACCAGAATTATGAATAACATAAAAAAAAAATAAAAGATTTATGCATTATTTTCGCTATGCATATGATTGTTGCTATACTGATGCTAGGTGTAGTAGTCCTCCATTACCTTAATTAAATATTTAAACAATAAAATTCAAATTTTTTACCCTATTTTCCTAATATAAAAGGGCGATGCAATTAAAATAAGATTTACAAATATCTAATATAACTTGATTTAGTGATTGAAACGTATTTTAATTTTGTAAAATCGAGTCATAAAGTCAATATTTTGAATTGTACGAGATATTTAGGACCGGGTTTATTTCAACGGTCCACAAATATGATTAATCCTCGCTCGTTTTCGAAGATAAAGGGGCTGGCCTAAGAGAGTTTATGTTATAAAGAATTGAACCCATTATCTAATTTTAAGCCATATTGATCAATCCCACAAATATTTATTGTCACTAAACCATAGTAAAAAGATGTTTTTAAACATAATCACTCATCATCCGAAATTAATTAGTCTCTCATCTAACTATTAAGTGAAAGACAGAAGGACACCCTCAATAATAATAAATACATAATTTATTAATTTCTCTGTACTAATAGCAATGAAATTGTCGAAGAATAATATGTTATTCCTTGAACATAATTTATTTAAAAACAGAACTCGAATCTGAGGGAGGAAAGAAAATTAGTGGATCAACCTATGAACCCACAGTTAAGACCTACCACTACTTATTCCTCATCTCTATTAATAATTATTCTCTTTGTCCTTTGAATGTGAATCCTATTAACCGAACGGTGTAATAGTGCAACTCTAGCCGCTGATTTCTTACAAATTTTTTTATATATATATATATATGTCTGCACACGTTTTTCAAATATCAGCAATTGAAATACTTCTTTTTTAGGGCTTGAGAGTCCTCGAGTAACCCACACAACTTCAAAAGTCTAGCTCTAAATTGGAATATGCAAGAAATCACAAATAATAAACGATTTAGAAAGAGGGATTGGTTGTGCAGATCAAAGGGATGATTTTCATTTCACTCTCATCCAACGGCTTAAAAGCATGCGTGTTCAAGTAGGCATAATTTTTCGAAATCATTATCGTAAGGAAAATAAAAAAAAAAAATTTACGTGAAACAAGGTCTAAAATCTCAACTTTAAACTTAAAAAAAAAAAAAATTATTAAAGCTTTTAAGTTGAAACTCAGTAACCAAGAAAGAAGAATATTTACTGTTTGATAGTAATATTATATAAGAGCAATGAGAGCGACACCGTCCATTGTTTTCCTGCTAGTTATTTTCTTTGTCAAAAGCTAAGCGGGTTTTAAGGGTTAATGGAGTTGACAATTTCTACTGGACGGTGTTCATACCTGTCCATAGCCTTCTCTTTTCTTCTGATCATTACAACTTAAATAATATAATTATTTGTTGGATTTTTATTCTTCTGCTTCTGCTTCTTCTTTCTTCTTAAGCTGAAGCGTCTTTGACCCAAACATGGAACGCAACACTTTTTCTCATCACCATTTCTTTGACCTAAATTCAAAAAGCATGCGTATTTTTTTATTTTTGCTCTCTGTGCAAGTATCTGTTAGGTATAAAAATTTTATCCTTCTTTGACGAGCGTATCTCTTGTTGGAAAATTTTAGCTTAAACTTGTACAATTGGATGAAAAAGGCGTGCTGCGAGAAATTATTCAAATAGGATCCATTGCACTTGAACCATTTGATTTGCACTAACGTATAGTATTCAAGCTAGCAGGCATCACAACAATAAATAATAATAAAAAATAACACCTCATTTCAAATCTTATAAAAATTTTTATTTACTTAACTGTTCGTTCTTCTCTTGATCTATTTATTGTCGTTTCGCTCGTTATCCATAAATTACACTTTATAATTAATAAATGTTAGGACAACCTTAAACATAAGATTATCTTATGTTCAACAGACGCTTTCCGCGTTTTCCCTGTCAGACCTAGCCGCTTACTTGCGTGACCACACGGTTCTTGGTCTAAAAGAGAATGTATTACCCTGTAATCCACATTTTGTGATTATTATTTTTTTTTATTTAATTGAATTTCAAACTTACAGTTACTTTACAGCTTTCAATGAATGAAGACAGCTCCAATCTCTTTTTTTTTTTTAAATGATGCTTTGAATTTATAATGTCCTAATTCTCCATAAAACCCTTCAAGTTTAATTAATTCTGTATATTTAGCTAAGAAAATGATAAAAAGCCGCCGAAGAAACCCCGAAAACGACGACCACCAATGTCTCATCTCCTAGACGCATGCCTTCGTTTAAAGCTAAATTTTAACATTAAAGTATGGAATTTTTGTTTCCTTAGTCTTTCCCATTTCTATTAAGTATACGTAACTATGTTTGTCTCTAACTCTATTCTTCACCGATTTATTTTTATATACATCTAATTATTCTTTTATTATAATTAAGGTGTGCTTAAAATGATTATTAGTATTATATTAATAATTGAAGCTCGTAATTAACTTAATTTCTTTAATTATAAAAACATTATTAATTCTGCTTTGACGGAAGTGCTGTGTTGTGTTGCTGCTCCCACTATGCTAATTGCAAAGGTTTATGATTAATTTACTTAGGTTAATTAATTATTATTTAGGATTAAATTTAATTAATTATATAGTTCTAGTCAGAGTTCACACCGATGACACAAGAGGAGATCCGATACGGGTGATGACATGGCATTGCCACTGATTTGGTTGCCGCCTCTGTGTACTGAAACGTGTTCATTGACTGTTTGAGATAGAGTTCTCCTTTTTCTTTTCTTTTTTTTGTTAATTAACAAAAACCCACTTTAGGGTTGGTTTAGTGGTGACCTTTCAGGTGAGAAACGGGTCTTTTCTATTAAGAATTAGGACCTTTGAAGTTGATCTTTTCAATGGATATGTCTCGTTATCGTTAGGGCAGTAGTAGTCCTTATTGAGGTTAAGATTCTGCACTAAAAAACTAATATTTTTAGGCAAGTGATGGCTGTGTCAACTGGGCATTGGTTCACGTATACATATTTTGGAGATGGTGGAAAATACCTGTTAAACTGTTACATGTTCAAATGAGGCGAGATTTGACGTATCCTGTGACACATTAAGGATCTTAACCCTCCACGGTTACGTTTTCTTGTAGCAAGTTGACTAATATTTATCCCATGAGTAACCATTTGCCATTATTGATCAAGATTTATGATTTGGTGTAGGAGAACAAAGTACCAAGGAAGAGAGAGGGGACCAGTAATCCAAAACTCCACTCAGCCAACCGATGCAGTGCAATTTACTTTCTAAACTCCTCTTTATATATTATATAATGCCACGTATTTAAGCTAGTTACCAATCCCATAATTCTCCCAAAACAAATGATTACCATTTGCCACGTCTATATTGACGGTTGATATATGTTTTTACTTTCAAATCGAGAAAGTATTTAGATAATTTTTTTTTTTTAATTTAAACTCTCAATCGGCTTAGAGATATAATCCATTTCTATTGATCCAATCCAACTTTTAACTAAATAGAAAAGGAAATGAAGGTGAAATTTACATGAACATGACGATGGGTGACGTAGCAATGGACATGTAACTATAGAGGTCGTGCTTATTAAGATAGTGACGTGAATTATATGGTGATAAATGATAATAGAAGAGATAGAAATTCAAATTATTATATGATATTGTTTGTGTCTAGATTCAATGGCATCTCAAAGATTTTCAAGTCCTTCCACGTTGTAAAAGGACTTGTCTTTTCGGATTTTATTAGTAATTTCTTTTTTTAAAAATGACACTTGATAATTAATATTATCAATTTCTTTCCAAACAAAATTTTAATATTATCAATTTTAATATTTAATTTAGCTGATCTTTCTTTAATTTTCGATTTACATGGGTCTATTTATTTTAATGAGGTGAGATTTATATTTGTAGATGAGACATCACGCACGTGTGGCCGCCTTCCGTTTGTATCGATTAGTTTATTTTCTTTTCAATCCTGATTAGTGATTCCCATCTTTTAATTATCACATAATCACATTTTCTTGCATGTATTAAGTGTAGGGTTCTTCTAGAATTGTGATTAATATAATAAAAATCCTATTTCATATAGTTTTTTAATCTTCATTAAATTGGTAAAACTGTTAATTAGAGCACAGTTGATAAATAAAATGACTCGTGACTCTTCCACTTACGAGACAGTATTAATCAGATTATGTCGATTTAATTTATATATAATGATTAAAATTTATGAAAGAAAGAGAAAAGAGTATTCACCAGCCAAAGCTTGCGCATGCATCATCAAACATGGGCTCCTATTCTTGAAAAGGAACTACTTAAACTATAACTAAAAGAGCTTTGAACTCAAAACATTGCCCCCAAAAGCAAAAAAGCAAAGTGGTTGGAACATGCTTTCTTTGTTTTTATCTCCCAATTTTGGAGACATTTTGTTGGTTAAAGCACAGCCAGTATGATGGCTCAAATTGAAACTATTAACCTCTCTTGGGACCTTGTGCTATATTTATATCATCCATCATTTTCTTTTTTTTAATTGATTGGGAGACCGAATCTCAATAAATGTAACTCCGACTATACAATAAGGGTAACTAAATTGGTGATCGAGAATACTCAAACTCGATATTTTTTACTCTTTACATAAATGAGACGACCAATCAAACCACGTATGATTGGTTTATAACTAAATTAATAACCGTTATAACCCTTATCTAATCAAGCAACAATCCAAGGTGTGAAATGCTAGTTGGCTGTGATTTGCATATTTTAAAAATCAGGGTCCTTCTATTTTTCTTTTTTCTTTTTTTTTTTAAATATATATATATATATATATATATATCTAAATCCATCGTGCGTTTTATAATTGTGGCCTAAACTTTCAACACCTACATTAAGTCTATAAACCATAAAGCCATCATGGAAACACCATTTCACTCGTGTGCTTTGCCCTACTTGCTTGTCAACAAAGGATGCTTATCAAGTTAAAATATTACTCCCATCGCAAATATCTACACTGCCATTATTCACGATATTATATAAATAAATGGGAGGGGAAAATAACAATTTGCTTATTATCTCTTCAAAGATCCCATTCAACAAATGCTACTAATACCACTTATTTACCAAATATTTTTTTTTAGCTAGTCAAACCAAAGTTTGATCCACCTTAAAAAAATGAGTTGAAGCAATATATAGTCAAAGGATAAAATGTCAACTAGCAGTTCTGCAAAAACAAATTGAACCAAACCTTAAGTGGGTAAGGCAGGAGTCAGCTCAATAAGCATTTTCACAGTTTGAATAATGAACCTCTAAATCTAATGATAACATTTTTCAGTTCACAGAATTAGAATTTAGCACTCTATCAGTTAATAAATTTGCAGAGGCACCTAATTTCCTTTGACATTAGTTCGTAAGGTTGGACTTCAAAATATCCCATATTTTTTTTACAATCTGTAGAAGTTTCTACGCTTTTTTTTTTTTTTTTGAAAAATTTTTAGGAAGCCCATACATACGAGTGCCCTAAGAGCACCCTCCAAGCCCATACATGCAAGTTTCCATCTTCTAATGTTTATAAGCCTTGTGGGCCTTAAACTATATGCCTCTGTTCGATTTTTTGAAGCTCAGAAGGTTGGCCCAAACATGTTGGGTTTGTTGTCGGTTAAATGGTCATAACCCATTGGGCCCTATATCCCCATCTTCAAAAATTTTAAAATCTTACCGTAAAGACGAAGTATTGAATTCCCTTCTCCAGAAGCGTTTTCATTGTTACGATTTCAGAGGCAGAATCCAAGTGGGAAACGTATTGGATTGTCGTTTTGGCCTACGTCTTCAAAACGAAGTCGAATTCAATTGCGGTACCGCACTATTGTCCCGTACGCATCACGGCCAGTTCTTTTCTTTTATTCTTATTTACTTTTCCAGTCGTCTTCCATCGTCCTTCTATTTCTGCCAAAGAAAAACCGCGACAAAATTTCTCAGCTTGCTCTCTCATTTAACTATTCTACTTGTTTCCTAAATTTTATCTCCATCCAAACACAATTTTGCCATCTTTTTTTCCAGCCTGAAAAAGCTCGAAATGAAAAAAGGAGAAGAAGAACGTCTACGCTCTTTTTTCCTCTGTTTTCTTTTCTGAAATTTTACTTCATTGATCACTTCCTAAGTTTTATCTCGATTGTAGGCAAATTCATAAACACAAGTCTGGTATCGTGCATCCTCAAACTTCGATCGAGTTTACATAGTGTCATCGATATCAATTGTCTTTAAAATTAGGGCGTGAGTTATTTGAGCCCACAGGTATAGAATGTTCTTCACCGGTGATCCAACGACTCGGAAACGAGTTGACTTGGGAGGCCGGAGCTCGAAGGAGAGAGACAGGCAGAAGCTTCTAGAGCAAACTAGATTGGAGCGAAACCGTCGGTTGTGGTTGCGGCAGCAGAATGCAGCGGCTATCAAAATTCAGGTTAGGTTTTGCTAGATTGGCTTTGCTTCTGTGATGCTGTTAAGTCTATTTGTGCTTTCTATTATATTGATGGAATCTTTGTGCTTATCGTATGAATGTAATTTTTATGGTTTCGAGTGTACATTGTGACATTCTATGCATAATGACGTTGTTTAGATATGAATTATTTCTAAAATTAAAGGCAAAAGGAGTAGGGTTGAGAGAATTTCCAAGATTTGGGGGGTTTTGGTGATAAAGGAAGTTCCTTTGTGAATTCTTCCCTGTTGTCAATATTTTAAGGTTGCAGCTGAGCTTGGAATATGAATTTATTTCGATACTTTTAAGTTCCCTTTGTTGTCTCTATTAATCAGAGACCTAAACACGAGCTCGACATTCTGATTTTTACAATTGCTGTAGGATCTCATTCAGTCGATTACCAAGCTGTTTCTTAGGAACGTGATGTTACAGTTGTGAGCTTTAGTAACTCTTGGGTCCTATTTGTACCATAATCCTTTAGGAAAATTTAAATGCAATATAGGGGGAGAAATTGCATTGGAGTGACCAAATAATATCACGTCATGAAAGAAAATAATATCACATCATGAAAATTCTACTCGGGAAACAAATAATAAAAAGGATATCTCATTGTTTGATCATGATAAACGCATAATATTTAGGGGCTCATAATTGGTTCCTATTTGATGCATTTGGTTTACCTTGTGATGTAGAAACTCTGAGGCAATATGAAACAACAAATCATATTTTTCTGAGTGAGAATCAGATTGGAAAGATCCTTTTTACATTGCATATAATCTAAAATATGCAGCTTGAATTGGTTGATTTTAAGCTGGTCTCAGGACCATAGATGTGATTGTGATTTCTTGCAAAGTGTTGACTGATAAATAATCACAGAAATGCTTCAGAGGGAGAAAGGCAGTGGAAGCTGAGCGTCATAAGTTGCGAGATCAATTCTACAGAATCTACGGGAAGCACTGCCAAAATGTAAACAGGTTGCACCACATTATCTTTCTCCTAATTACTTTGTCTTTGTTGCAATGTTCAAGTAACGTATTGAACCGTGGTTGATTACTTAATCTCAATTGGTCTGTTACATTTCTGATGTTCTTGGTGTCCTCCTTGAATTGTTTTTGCGTCCAGGCATTCCTTTGGTCCACATTCAGACTTCCTCCGCCAGCTATTCTTTTTCTTTAATGCGCAAAATAGGGGTGACTTTACTGTACTTGTGGAGACATGCCGTTTGCTTCTGCAATTTGTTCAAGATTGTGGTATCTTTTCATCAGATAACTTCTTAATGGATTCTTACAACTTGTTTGTTCATTTCTTCCTTTCCCCCAAAGCCTGCAGTTTCATTTGTAAAAGTTGTTTCATTGGATATGGCATTCATAGCATTCTTGACTGCATATGATCGTTTGATATCCTGTTCTGCTCTTACTTCTGCTGGTTGGTTTGACCTCATCATGTAAATTGCATTGTGAACTGGCTTTGCTGAGGAGTTTCTATTAATAGTTAGTTGTTGAGCAATGGATATAATTTACGAAACTGTAAAAACCGAATCATAGACCATAAATATAGAATTAGTTATGTTGTGCAATGCAAATTGTAAAAGTCGTTCTGGCTGTATGCTTGCAAAGCTGGCTTGTGCTAAGTTGCTTCTAATGAAAAAACACATACAAATACAATATTTATCTTCTTATTTACCAAGAAGTTAGATAGAATTTTGTAGACAACAGCAGAATTAGAGTGACACTCCTATTGATTGAAATTTGTTGTCAATTCTAAAAAAATTTGTACTGTGAATAGGAGCCAATTAATGTTATCCTACTTAATTTTGCTTTCTGATTACTGTTTCCAGTATTAACTATCCGTTGTCTTCCACAGGGGATGTCATCAGTCTTTTTGGCGGTGTGGATTATATGACTAATCGTGCTTTAGTGGACTATAGAGTGAAACAACTTGCCTTCTACTGTATTCAGGCTGTTTATCATAATAGGTTACTCCCATAACTATCTTGTTCAAATATCTCTCAAAATTGCTTGGCATTTAACTATGCTGAATTTGGTTTCTAGTTGCATGCTTGAATTTTAGCTTAATTATGTATGCTCGAGCTTAACTTAGGTACTTAATTATGTAGGACTGCCTAAACCCTTTTTATATGAGAGGAATCCAATTATTTGATGTGTTTTATTAAAGTTGCTATCCTAGTAATAATTTTTGATTAATAATTCTAGGTTCCAGAGTGTTAGAGATTCATTTCTGGAGGCTCCATTGCTGTCTGTCTCACTGTTTCATTTGTAAATATTCCTTGTTAATAAGCATATATTGGTAATCTGTTGTTGCTGCCTCAATTTACTCTCAAAAGCAAGAGATTATGAAGAGTTATTGATTGAAAGATGTTGCATATGCCATTTTTCTGTGTGTATAACTCTGTGTTATTGGTTGGTTGTCCATTGTGTTGGTCTCCTTTGAGCTGGGTTTAAGTGTGTGAGATACATTTAAATCAAAGGGGTAAAAGAGCTTTTCTTTAGAAAGTGAAAAAAACTTGTTGTCCATTCACATCCTTTTGCGATAACTGTTATGTACAACTTCCAGTTGGTGTGCTTCCATGAGTTGGTGGCTTGCATGAGACTGGATGAAGTTGTTTGAGATTTCTAATAAACTGGGGTGATATTTAGCTGTTGAAATCTTAAATAGGCATGGAAATGAGATGCATTTAGCCAATTCACAGGGAGGAGGGTGTCTTAGGTTTGGATAGTTGTGTGTATCATTTACATCATATGCTTTAGACTCCATCCTGACAATGGACCTTGTAATGTTTATTATATTTGATGGGTAGCTTTTGTGGCATGCTCAATTTGTTTTAGTTGAAAAAAAGGTCATTGGAGTTATTTCATTATTAATGATTAAGCTGATGATTTGGAATCTGCATTATCACCTGTTATTGTTATGTCACTTGTTTGCACTTTTTTTTCTCTTCTACTCCATATTTACTAGAATACATCTAGTTTTCTTTCCCTTTTTAATCTTTTATCCTCATTTCTGGGAATATGTTCGATTAGTGCGAATCCTTTCTGAATGATGCCATGAGGCAATTTTTCCAATGCTATTTTTGTGTGTTGTAAGTGTCGCTCATGTAGCATTTTATTTTGGAGCAGAGAACAATTGAAGGATCAACTTTTGATGACACCCTGGGAATCTAGAGAACCAGTAGCTGTCTTGTTGGAAGTAGTTGTTTTATTAGTAGATGAAAAACTTCCATGGGCATGTAATATCGTTGGCTATCTTTTGCGAAGAAACGCCTTCACTCTGTTCAGAGATATTGTCCTTACAGCAAGGGTATCCATTTAACTTTTCATTTGCTAAAACTGATTCATGCTACACTCTGTCAAATTAAATTTTCCTCATATACCAGAGTGCTCTTTTCCTCAAGTCTGGACTCAAGTAGTGTTTGTTAAAACTAAATTAGGTGCTGAAAATTGCAGATAAGTGTTTAATACAAGTGGTGAATTTTTCAAATTGCACAATCGTTTAAAGTTTACTAACTTATTGTATTAAAGCAATTTTGACTAAATATTTATGTATAACTTAAAAGTAACAAGTGCTACTTTTAAGTGCTATATAAATAAGGGTTATCAACAACTCAAAAGTAATAAGCCCTGAACATTATTAAACATCTTAAAAAGTATAACCACCGGATATTTTTATTTTTAATGATGAATGATTTTATCAAAGATCACTCACACATTGTTTTTCCTAATGTGCAGGAAACTAGAAAGGCTAGCAGTTCCATTGGAAAAATGTCTTCCCTTGAGCATATGCTTTCTCTTATAGTTTCTCACATTGGCCAAAAGCCATGTGTTTGCCCACCTATTGATCCCCGATGGAGTTTTTCCTCTCAGATGCTGACAATTCCTTTCTTGTGGCGGCTTTTTCCAAGTTTGAAAGAGGTTTTTTCTTGCCAAATGTCACATCTAGTTGTTTTTCTTTATAAGCTTTTGTTAGTAAAGAATGTTATAGTGGCATGAAATTGGAAAAGTGCTGATTGTTTCTACTTCTTTGTTCATCTTGTCTATTAGAATGTGTATTTCTGCTGATTCATTTTTTATTGTCCATTTCTTAATGCACTATTAAAATTTTAGAGATATTAATAATAATTTGTGACTTCCTGAACCAGGTTTTTGCAACTCGGGGCCTGAGCCAACATTACATTCATCAGATGGCAGTATGTGTGCAAGGTCATGCTAATGTGCTGCCAGATGATGTTTCAGCAGAGTATCCTGGTTATGCCTGTCTTCTTGGAAATATGTTAGAAACTGCTGGAGTCTCTTTATCTCTGCCTGACTGTTCATTTGAGATGGTAAGGATCCATGAACTATAATGTCATTCATTGTAGAGGTGCTATGTTTATGTGCATGCGCTCGTTCATACATACACATAAATATATTGTGGGAACTGGCGCGCTTCTCTAATTATGAAAATTATCAAGTTCCACAAGTTGTTTGGATTTTGAAGCTAATTTCCTTCTCATATTTATTTTAACTAGGCCATAGACCTTGCAGCTGTTACAACATTCTTGTTAGAGACACTTCCTCATATAAAATCAAGTCGGGAAATTAAAGAAAGTATGCAGTTTAAATAAAAACTTCTCACTTTCAATATAATTTTTTTTATTTGGTTGCTAAATCTGTTTTTGTGGATTGCTTTTAACAACTGTTATGACTGGAATTTATAAATCTCGTCCTTCAGGTTCCACACTGGTTGAGGATGATGCCACTCTACCTGATGAAATGGAAATAGTTCTAAACAGAGATTTGGAACAACAGATAACCAACGCTATAGATTCACGCTTTCTTTTACAATTGGTACATTGTTGACTAGTTTGACACTTTTCTCTTTGGTTTATTTCTAATAAGTAAAGCAACATTTACCCTTTTATTTATTTAATTCACTGAGCGATAATTTTGAATTTTGTTTTGGAGCAGACAAATGTTTTATTTGGAGGAATTTCTCTGCATAATGAGAACCATTATGGACTAGATGAAAAAGAGGTTACAGCCATTGGTGCTGCATGTGCTTTTTTACAAGTCACTTTCGACACTCTGCCTCTTGAAAGAATCATGACTGTACTGGCTTATAGGACCGATCTGGTTCGAGTTCTTTGGAATTTTATGAAGCAGTGCCATGAAAAGCAAAAATGGTCATCATTGCCCGAGCAGTTATCTCATCTCCCAGCTGATGCACCTGGTTGGTTACTACCTCTGGCTGTTTTTTGTCCTGTATACAAGTAAGTCTGCTCATCTGGTTTTGGTTGTTTCTGTTCCTTCTGACACTGATGTTTGAATTTCTTTTACATATTCTGGATTTCATATCCCATCTCAGTGCTAGGTTGTCATATTAAATACATATGTAGGGTTCTGATCTTATTTTTGTTTGTCTTTTACATTTTCGGAAAAAAAGAAGAAATGAATTTCATGTTTTTTTTTTTTTTTTTGTTTTGCAACAGGCACATGCTAATGATTGTTGATAATGAGGAGTTCTATGAACAGGAGAAGCCACTATCCTTGAAAGATATTAGATTCCTAGTTATTATTCTGAGACAGGTATATTTGTTGCTATGTTCTTGTTCATCGCCTTAAAAAGGGAGATGTGAACTGTAGACTTTTACTTTCAATAGCTTGTTGGAATCCATATTTCACATTTTTCTACTTTGCAATGTTCAAATGTAATAATTCCTTCTTTTATTTGTTGCATTTACTATTTTTCGCAGGCTTTATGGCAACTTCTATGGGTAAATCCCATGGCACACAGCAATGCAGTGAAACCTATTTCTAACACCCCTGCTCATAAGCGGAATCCAGTTGAATCTATCAAGCACAGAGTTAGCATTGTAGCTTCTGAGCTCCTCTCTCAGGTACTTGTTGTGTCAGCATTGATGGTTTTAGTATGTTAATCTAATTGAGATGGATGATTATTGCTTGGAGTATATGGTTGTAGTAGAGTGTATTAGTGGTGCAATAAATAATATGCTTTCTGTTGTCTAATATCAAGGAAAAAATGTGGTTGTAGTTGCAAGATTGGAACAACAGACGACAATTTACACCACCCAGTGACTTCCATGCTGATGGGGTTGATGATTTCTTTATTTCTCAGGTAACTACTCCAATGCATCTTTAGGATTCCAGAACCAAATTGCTTTATTTCTTGGTTCTTATGCTTAGTTTTTCAGGCTATAATAGATGGAACGAAAGCAAATGACATAATGAAGCGAGCTCCTTTTTTGGTACCTTTTACGAGCAGGGTTAAGATATTCAATGTAAGTGATACGTCCCAACTTATTCTGGAACGGCTGAACTTGTGAGAAAAGGAGGTTATGGAACGATGCACTCTCTCTCCTCACTCCCATCCAACTTCCATTGATTTATATATCTTTGTTTCTAAATGAGGCAAAAAATTTTAAATGTCTACAATTTCTACCTGATATTTGTGTGCTTGTTTCGTATGCTTATACCTGATTTGTCCATTTAACATTCGGATTGGCTAAAGTCATTCAGATGTCTAAATTGTGACTTATAATTGTCTTCCAGTCGCAATTATTGTCTTCCAGGCAAAGACAGGGGGCTCATGGTGTTTTCACAAGAAACAGATTCAGAATCCGACGAGATCGAATTCTAGAAGATGCTTATAATCAGATGAGTGCATTGTCTGAAGAAGATCTTCGAGGATTGGTAATTTCTTTGGTTTATGTATTTATTTATGAATAGCTTCTGTTTTCAGGTGGGAAAATTTTCTAATATGATCATTCTGTTAAACTTATAGATTCGCGTAACATTTGTCAATGAGTTTGGAGTTGAAGAGGCTGGCATTGATGGTGGTGGGATTTTTAAAGATTTCATGGAGAACATTACTCGAGCAGCATTTGATGTGCAGTATGGGTTGTTTAAGGTCTGAAATTCTTGTTCTATTGCATTATATGTTGCCAAATTTTTTTCTGTCTCGTCCGCTAGCTTGTTTACTGATACACGTGCACATGCATTAAGTTGAACATAAAACATCCTGTTGTGAATATGCATCACCACACCTTGAAATATTTCAGATAAAGAGGAACCCTGCATATCTATGAATTATCTTTCTAGTATGGTTTAGACTCTTGGAGGAGGTTACTATTTTTCTAGCTTAAAAGAATCTTTGTTCTAGACGAATTAAAACTCATCAATTATGTAATTTGCAGCAAATATATGTACTTTACTGCCTAGGGGTATCAAGATGCATTCTTAAGAATGGGTTTTAGGGCATTCTGCACTATTCTAAAATTATGCTTGTTTCAGTCTGTCTCAAAACCACTTATTCTTAGATAAAAAATTGTTTTTGGTTGGCTGATATTAGTTCTCTAAACATGTTATTGATGGAGCACCGGAGTTGCCATAACCATACGACATTGGAGAATTTACAATGTTGTGAATTTTTTCAGTATACTTTTTCTCTTTCTTTCTACTGTTTGGTCCAATGTTTGGCCCCTCATTTAATCAGTAGTCTACCCTGATTTATTTTCCCTCGTGGACCCTCAGACTTCATGCTGATTTTGTGTTGCAATCATGCCCTCGTTGTTTTATTTACTTTCGGCTTGTGTGATACATACAGGAAACAGCGGATCACCTACTTTACCCTAATCCTGGATCGGGAATGATACATGAACAGCATCTTCAATTTTTCCATTTTCTTGGAACTATTCTTGCAAAGGTTTGAGAAATAACTATCATATCTTGGGCATAATGTTGCTGTTCCATAATTGTTTGCAGCTTGAAGATCAAACTTCTTGCTGTCTCTCTGTTTGCTTCATAACAATTTGTATAGAGCAGGACTTATTTCTATCACTAGGATTTTGAGTTGTACATATTATTCGCTTTTCTATCACTAGGATTTTGAGTTGTACATATTATTCGCTTTGACTACATGGGATAGACAGTTATTGATTTACTATCTGGTGGTCTGTTGTTAGGGTATTTAATTTTTTTTTATGTGATATTGTGAAGAGCGAAGTGGTTAGCTTGGTTTAAATGTTTGTATCCATTTAATTTTTGATATGGAACTTGCTTATGTTTTTATTAGATGATTCTTTGTGATATCTGATTTTAATGTATAATGGTGCTAAGTTTTCTTCTTTGTGCAGGCTATGTTTGAAGGTATTCTCGTTGACATACCATTCGCGACATTCTTCTTGAGCAAATTAAAACAGAAGTATGATTCTAATGCCATCTATCATTTAGATTACAACATTTTATTTTTCTATCATGCTAACATCCACCAATTCTCTGCTCATGCCCATTTGTTTTCCACATAGTAGATATATTGGATGTTGTTTAACTAGTGAATTCATGATATTGTGCATAAATGGATGATAGTCACTGGGATGCTGAAGTTTATGTAAACATGTGGGGTCAATGTTTCCTTCTTGTATGTGCTGTTAAATTCATTGAGTTATATTTTGCCAAGATCACTATTTATAGATAAGGGAAACAGATTAGAGTTGTCGATTTTTCTGTTGGTCGAACAAATAGTTAAAAATGCCTTACTATGGATATCTCTGCATTCCAATTGATGCTTTTATCATTTACATTTATTTTTGTTGGTGGATCAGGTTCAACTATCTGAATGACTTGCCTTCGCTGGATCCAGAGTTGTATCGCCATCTTATTTTCCTAAAGGTTCATTTGGCTCAAACTTAGATGCATGTGCTTCCATAGTGTGTTCTTTAAATTTGGATCCTGCCTTTTACAAACAGATACATTTATATTTGCACTTATTTTTATTCTTATTTATGTTATCTACAGCACTATCAAGGTGATATTTCTGAGTTGGAACTGTACTTTGTCATTGTAAATAATGAATATGGAGAGCAAACAGAAGAAGAGCTGCTTCCTGGAGGAAGGAACTTGCGTGTTACTAATGAGAATGTTATTACATTTATTCATCTTGTATCCAATCATCGTTTGAATTTTCAGGTTCTGCAACAATTCCTTTTTAATTCATCTAGTTCACTTCAGTTTTATATTAGACTATCTTTATCATATGATTGCTATATTATGAATTCATCTTCAGATACGTCAACAAAGTTCTCATTTTTTGAGGGGGTTTCAGCAGCTTATACAGAAAGATTGGATTGATATGTTTAACGAACATGAACTTCAGGTATTATGCCACTTTATGAAGAAAAAATAAGCTTTCCTTTCTTAGATAGTTGCATTGCATCACTTTAGCAGCAGTGTAAGATCTTTCTCCTTAATGAATACATCGAGCATTATGTTTTAATGTGGAAAGTTGACACTTGGTAAATATCAACTGCTCATCATAACTCACCTTCAGTTGTAGTTGCTAGTGAAGCACGAGTGTGAAACAAAGTGTTATGCCAAGGATGCTCTGTGGTACATTTTTTTATAATTGACGTGCTTTTCTTTAATGCCTGCTAGACATACTTCTTGAGTTCTATGAAAACTGAACTATCGGTAAGTAGGCATGCAAAAGCCATATCTGAATTCATACTAATTTTTTCGACAATGATCATTAGATGGTAGTAGAAACTGTGATATTCCCTTATATCACATAGTTAAGTTTGCACATACATACTGGTACTAGAAATCTGTACCACAGGAAACTCCATGATCTCATTTTGGACTCTATCCTGTTTGCTATAAAATTCAAGATGGATGCATGATGGGTTCTATGAATGTGAACTAATGAATTATCTTCTTACATCTTGCATTAGTGCAAGGACTGAATCTGATTGGCCAAATATAATTGTCCTTAATGCACTTAGTCTGCTCACTTGGTGTTTTTCATTTCAATTATTCTTTTGTTCATAATGTATGGGGTAATTCCTTTACGAGCTGAGGGATGAAGTTGATTCCATTCTGTCATCTGAATTATTGTTTTTCATTTACAGCTTCTGATATCAGGTTCACTTGAAAGCTTGGATGTTGAAGACCTTCGACTTCATACCAATTATGCTGGAGGTTATCACAGTGTAAGTCTTTTTTCCAGAGTCTGAAGCTTTTTCTGTGGATTTTTGGAAATACAGCTGATAGCTGTACATCACAAAAGATAAGTGGCAAGGCAGTAAAAGACAAAAATTTTGGTCCCCATATTTGCTGCACTGACTTTTGAAATGGGATTCCAACACTGACTTTTGAAATTTTTCCCCTTTTATTTGACTTCTATCTTCCCAATGCAGTACAGAAAACTATGCTGTAACTTCAGTTCACCTATACTTCTTGCTTTCGTAATAGAATTTAATGTTTCTTGACAGGAACATTATGTCATTGAGATGTTCTGGGAAGTTCTGAAAGGCTTTTCATTGGAAAATCAAAAGAAATTTTTGAAGTGAGTTATCTTTTCCTATTATCTATCAAGGCTTCAACTCTTCATTATATTTATATCTCAGTTATTAGTCTTTTTACTCAGCCTGACAAAAAACATTGAACTCCAAAAATGATGTAACTGGAAAATAATGTTTTAGGTTTGTGACTGGTTGCTCGCGAGGACCTCTACTTGGATTTAAATACCTGGAGCCATTATTTTGCATACAGAGGTAAGAGTTCTGCCAAGTTTAATTAGAAGAGCTGATAGATACTGAGGTTGATCTAAAGCTAATTTGTTGACAAAGAGCTTGTAACCAAATATTAGAAATTTTTATTAATCCACGTCTTTCCTTTATTTTATTTTATCTTTTCAAATATTCTGTTGGCTTTTAGGGCTGCGGGCAATGCAAATGAAGAAGCTCTTGACCGGTTGCCAACATCAGCTACTTGTATGAATCTTCTGAAGCTTCCACCTTATAGAAGGTTTGTCCCTATCAATTGGGTAATAAGATATTCATTTTAAGGTTCCTGCTGTTTGCCTGAAGAGGTAACAGTTTGAGCATCAAATAACATAAGACAGGCAAGGAAAATGATAAAAAGGTCCGGGTTATTTTAGGGTATTTCTAGGATGTTGGGCACTCTTGGTTTGGTCCTGTGGTTGTGATTACATTTACCATAGAACACTGTGCAATGGAATTACCAGAGAACAACCCTGTCGTTTCTATGCATAAACTTATGGTTTGTGAAGCATTCTTAATTTAACTGCCGACATTAGTAACTCTTACATGATGTATTTATGATACAGCAAAGAACATCTGGAAACAAAATTGCTATATGCTATAAATGCAGAAGCTGGTTTTGATTTGAGTTAACAGATTGTGTTTGGATGATACCAAGTGGAGGAAAGCAGCATGGTGACCTTGTGATGGCCAAACACCCATTTGATGCCATGTGTCAATGGGACAATTTCTATGGAAAGCCTAGAGGAAAAGGCTTACTGAACCAGCAGGACTATATAAGTTTTTATATGCGACGAGTGTTTCAAATGTACATATGTGGGGACGTCTGCAGTAGATATAATGTTTGTAAAGTTTGTACATTTATGGAGCTAAACTGTATCTTTATCAGAAGAATTTCCTCTTATGTTATATCTGTAAATGAGACGGTTTGTCTCTTGTGATTTAGGTCCTTGCAAAAGCATATATTTACATGGTGTTGGTATTTCCGTCTTTTAGTAATTTAAGTTTCATAATCATCTACCATTGAATTGAGGTAGATAATAAGGAAGGAAGCGTGTGTTTGGGTTATACATTGATCTTGTAATTAATGAAGAGAACAAACGTGAGACCTCGTGGTGAGGTAATTTTTTGACGGCCATTAGTATTTCTTCTATTTTCTGTCTTTTTATCCCCTTTAAATGTGTTGTTACACACCTTGAAATCATGCTAGTAGCGTTGTCAATTTTACAAACATTGTCAGAAACTCATGTTAAGAGTTGCTATTATTTTAAAAGGAAAAATTAATGGCCGAATACGGTAGACCATCGAGTCATTACGACTTTCCAAGAAACCGTTAAAGTGCATGTCGTTCTTTCAATGAGATGGTCATTTAATTTTTTACGCGTTCGTCGGACCACAGAACGGCGCTCTTATAGAAACAATGCCGAGTCTTGTCACACAACAACTCATGTTCATCCAAACGACAGAACTAGATCTTGCCACGTATCATTGGGTTAGGGGATCATCCGACAACAGAACTTCAAATTTGCTACGTTCAGCAAAAACTACGAAAGCAAAGATTTTCCCGATCACAAAAACGACGTCGCAAATCGAAGTCGGAACTGGAAAGTAAACAAGGCGGCAACGTTTATGTACGCAAAGCAAAGCGGGGCAATCTGCGTGGATCGTCTAAACTCTGAAGTCTGAACCTTCGTCCATTTCTGGAAATCGGAAAAAACAATTCGTTGTGCTGTCCAAGGATACACAGAGAAAAAGGAACATAAAGTTCTATCGGGAGCAGCTATGGTGAAAGTGCGCATGAACACGGCCGATGTGGCCGCCGAAGTCAAATGCTTGCGAAGATTAATCGGCATGCGATGCTCCAATGTCTATGATCTCTCTCCCAAGGTCATTCTGCCTTTCCCTCTCTTTTCATTTATCTATATTAATTAAATTGTAGCTAGTCATCAACTGTTCGTTGAATTGCTTCGTTTAGTCACCTTCTGCTGATTGTTGAATGTGTTCTTTTCGTGATTTTTTATGTCGTTTGCAATTGATTGAATCCCGAAGAGGATACTTACTGAAATTTTCTTTCCTTCTTCGATTAACCGGCAGACGTATGTATTCAAGCTAATGAATAGCAGCGGAGTAACAGAATCAGGAGAGAGTGAAAAGGTTTTGCTTTTGATGGAAAGCGGTGCCCGCTTGCATACCACTGCTTATGTTCGGTAATGCTTCACTATTATTTGTTCTGTCCACGACTTGTATTTAATCTTCAAAAGAAAAGAGGTAATAAGACTTATGATTAAATATTTAATCTTCATGGTCTATAGGGACAAAAGTAACACACCTTCTGGGTTTACGCTAAAATTAAGGAAGCATATACGTACAAGAAGGCTTGAGGATGTGCGGCAGCTTGGATACGATAGAGTAAAGCCTTGTTGGATATCAATATCTTAAAATCTATGCTGTTTCTTATTTCTGTTTGTTGCTGGTAGTTTTAACTATTGGCTTTTCTTTTTCCCCTTAGATCGTTCTCTTCCAATTTGGACTTGGTGCTAATGCACACTATGTAATATTAGAGTTGTACGCTCAAGGAAATATTCTGCTCACTGATTCTGAATTCACTGTTCTAACGCTACTTCGGTCACACAGGTTGGTGATTCTTGTTCCACATTTGACAAGGCATTTACCGCAGTAGAAAGTATTTGATGCTTCATATATTTCTGGCATTTGATTTAATTTCTTAATTGCTAATTAAATGCCACCAACTTATTGATGACAGAGATGATGATAAAGGGTTTGCAATCATGTCACGGCATCGGTATCCCACTGAAATTTGTCGAATTTTTGAGCGAACAACTGCTGCAAAGTTGCAGGAAGTTCTTACATCCTTTGAAGAGCTAGATAACACCGAGCTTGTTAAAGATGATGAAAGTAACTTGACCAATAAAACTAAAAAAGAAAAGCAGGGTAAACATAAGGGTGGAAAATCTTCTGATAAAAGTACTGGCGATGGAAATCGTGGCAAGCAAGCCACATTGAAGACTGTCCTTGGGGAGGCACTGGGTTATGGTCCTGCACTTTCCGAGCATATGATATTGGATGCTGGTCTGGTCCCAAATACAAAGTTTTCTAAAGATAATAGGCCAGATGATGGTACAATACAGGTTTTGTTCCATGCTGTTGCAAAATTCGAAGACTGGCTGGAAGATGTTATTTCAGGAGACAAAGTTCCTGAAGGATACATTTTGATGCAGAACAAAAATTTGAGCAAGGGCTGCACCCCATCTGAATGTGGAAGCACTTCTCAGGTTGTATTTATGATGCTATTGTCTATTTATATGCGAAAGTATGCAATAAATGGCCCTCTTTTTTATTTTTGTTGTTGGAGGGGGCGGGGGAAGAGAGTAGTTCAGTGATCATCAACTTCTTAATAGTTGATGGTTGATAGATCGCATAGATGGTTCTTCTATCCTTTACATTTTAGTTATTAATTAATTGAATGTAGGATCTTCTAATATTTCCACCATGAATGCTCCTTTAATTCTTGAGGCGAACGCAAGCAAGGATGACAAAATTTCTAGTTGCTGATATATAATTTTGATTAGCATGTCGTGGTTATTCATTGCAGATCTACGATGAGTTCTGCCCCATGTTATTGAACCAATTCAGAACAAGGGAACATTCAAAGTTTGAATCGTTTGATGCTGCATTGGATGAGTTCTATAGCAAGATTGAGAGTCAGAGATCCGAACAACAACAAAAAGCAAAAGAGGACTCTGCCGTTCAGAAGTTAAACAAAATACGTCTGGATCAGGTCTTTTTTTTATTATTTGATATGACATTTGAAAATGAGAACTCTTTACGTTACACTGAATCATGTGTGGTTTCCTGCTCCTCTATGTCTCCCTTTAGGAATCATTTAGTGCTTCTTGGAATTTTTCTACATCTCAGAACTGATTTAAGGTTTCCTTCCTAGGTTCACATGTATGAGGCTTGAATTTGCCTCGAGTTAGGAACTTCACTTCGACTGCAAAGTTGACCGTCCATTTTGACTTTATGGGATGGGATCAAGAAGCATATATTTTCTATCACATACATTCATTAGTAGTTTTATTATGATTTCTGTATGAGCGAAGGAGTAAAGATGTTGTTGGTGCAGAACTACATGACTGTTTGAAGCATTACAGTTATCCATAATAAAGAACATATGTTGAGAGAAGCTGCGTGTTATTTCATTGAATTGCCTATCTCATATATGTTGAATTTGCATTTCAGCAATTTACTCCATATTCTTACTTGCTGTTGGCTTCATTACTGTCATCATCAACATATGGTGTTCCTAAGTATTCATGTTATGTTTATTTTTTATGTCTTTTCTTCTTCTTCTTCTTCTTCTTCTTCTTCTTCTTCTTCTAATGTGTTTCTACTTTACGTGTAGGAAAATCGTGTGGTAACATTAAGGAAAGAAGTAAACTACTGTGTTAGAATGGCGGAATTGATAGAATACAACCTAGAAGATGTAGATAGTGCTATATTGGCTGTTCGTGTGGCTCTTGCAAAGGGAATGAGTTGGGAGGACCTAACTCGTATGGTGAAGGAAGAGAAGAAGTTGGGAAACCCTGTGGCTGGCGTAATTGACAAGCTCTACCTAGAAAGGAACTGCATGACATTGCTTTTAAGCAACAATCTTGATGACATGGATGATGATGAAAAGACACTTCCGGTGGACAAGGTGTTATTTGAGTGCAAACTAGTACTTGTGCACTTCAAGCATTTATATAATGCAAATCATGAAATCCTTCTCTGCACTGTTCAGTTTCTACTGTCAATTTAAATTTGTACATGCTTCACTTGTGTGATTAATTTGCTTCTGAACTTCGAAGGCAAAGCTTATCAATTTCTTCTTGTTTATACTTAATTTCTTGAGTGATGCCTATCCCATAACTAACAAGATGACTCTGGCAACATTAGTAATGGTTCTGCTGTTAATTCTCAATATCTATTAGATCAAAGATTTTGATATAACTCTTCTGATTTGATATGTTATTATTTTTCATAATATAATCATCATTATCATTGTGTCTCTTTGAATTAATATGTATTTTATTTATTAGTCAAAGAAAATAGCATCCAAAACTTGTGCCATTATTATTATTATTACCTATTCTTCATTTCCTTTTTTCCCCCACTTTCAGGTTGAAGTGGATTTGGCACTTTCTGCACATGCCAATGCTCGGCGGTGGTATGAACAGAAGAAAAGGCAGGAAAGCAAGCAAGGAAAGACTGTTATAGCCCATGAAAAGGCTTTTAAAGCTGCTGAAAGAAAGACTCGTCAGCAGCTGTCACAGGTAGCTTTAGATTGCAAATATATTGATGTTGATTTCTGGCCTGGTGATGCTTGCTCCTGCATTTATCATTCAAGTAGATACTAGGTTCTTTGCCAATCAAATGAGTAAAGGTCCATCGGTTTCTATCGTGAACTATGGCGGTGTTATATTGAGTTGGTGACAGACAAATATTTCTTATGATGGATAGCATGCCATGTCTAGTATGGTTTTTCATTATTTAGCATGAGATGAAGGGATAATAAGTGGATGCATTGTAAAATGAATCTAATTCTGAAAACTTCAAACATGCTTGTGGAAAAAGTAACAGGCAAGCACCATTATGTATCTCGAGTTTCACTTCTAGATTTCTTACTGTTGTTTCAACTAATATTATTTCCAAAAAATTAATCTTTACAAATCTATTTTTTCACTTGCTGATCACGCAGGAAAAATCTGTTGCCACTATATCACATATGCGTAAAGTTCACTGGTTTGAGAAATTTAATTGGTTTATCAGCAGCGAGAACTATTTGGTTATTAGTGGACGTGATGCGCAACAAAATGAGATGATAGTCAAGCGTTATATGTCAAAAGGAGATCTGTAAGTCTATTATTTTAATATTGAAATTTTCTGTTTTTTGCTTGGCAGGCAATTGGACCTGCTAGTAAATTTCGTATAGTCTTCACTCTTTTTTTACATGAAATATGCAAACGAATGAAGTTTTAATATCTATTAAAACTGTGGAACAGTTACGTCCATGCAGATCTGCATGGAGCCTCCAGTACTGTGATTAAGAACCACAGGCCTGAACAACCTGTACCTCCACTCACTTTAAACCAAGCTGGATGTTTCACAGTAAGTTTTTATTCGACTGCTGTGTATATATATATATATATATATATATATATATATATATAGTCACTTGTTACTGTGATACGTATGCAGCATAATTTGAGTTGTTAATTAAATTTTGCATTGTAGGTTTGCCACAGCCAGGCATGGGATTCAAAGATTGTTACTAGTGCTTGGTGGGTGTACCCTCATCAGGTCAGCAAGTCTGCTCCTACAGGGGAGTATCTCACTGTTGGAAGCTTCATGATTCGGGGGAAGAAGAACTTTCTCCCTCCGCATCCTCTTATAATGGGCTTTGGATTATTATTTCGCTTGGACGAGAGCTCTTTGGGATCACATTTAAATGAAAGGAGGGTACGCGGTGAGGAGGAAGGATTGAATGACTTTGAAGAAAGTGGCTCTGTTCAAGAAATTTCCAGCTCCAACTCAGAGAAGGAAGCGACAGGCAAAGAACACAGGGTAGAATCAAAAAATATTGCTAATGACTCGACTGTCTCTAATGCTGAAGTCACTGATCCACATAAAGTTTTTCAAGAAGGAACTGCCGTCAGTGGAGTCAGCACCGAAGAGATGCCTGTTATTGTTGGAAATGGTGTTGCTTCTGTTACCCCACAACTTGAGGATCTCATTGATAGAGCTCTTGGGTTGGGACCTGCTACTGTATCTCAAAAAAATTATGAAGTAGAAACATCCCAGGTTGATCTGTCTGATGATCATGATCATGAGGAAAGGAAAGCAAGATTGAGAGATAAACCTCATATTTCAAAGGCCGAAAGACGAAAGCAAAAGAAAGTTCAGAAAAGTGGTGTTGGAGATGCAAACAATGAGCAGGAGAAAGAAGAATCAAAAGAAAACGATGTTTCTGTCAGTAGTCAACCTGAAAAGAGTATTCAAAATAACAAGGCAGGAGGTGGAAAAATCAGTCGTGGGCAGAAGAGTAAACTTAAGAAGATGAAGGAGAAGTATGCAAATCAAGATGAGGAAGAAAGAAGCATCAGAATGGCTTTACTGGCTGTGAGTACAAGAACTTCTATTTCAACCTTTTATCATTTTGCAACAGTATAGAAATTTATTTTTATATTTAGTCCATTACATAATTTGGTCATCTCTAAAAGCAGAATTGCTTTTATTGATACCAAAATGTTCGACATATTACACTCATAAGATTTTGAGATGGTTCTTTTGTCACTGTTAAAAATCCTGCATTGAGTCCCCCCGCTCACTCTCATTCAGAGGGAATTTAGTGAGATAGCAAGCAAGAAATGATGACTACTAAATTTGCTGGGGGCATTGAGATTCAAGTTGTTTGCTTATCCTGTGTGTGTGTGTGTGTATATATATATATTTCTATTATTCAAAGCTGTATGGAATTCGAGTGAATACGTAAAATTTAGTCATATTTGTTGATTTGGTAACTCCATGAATAGATTGTGCCCATTAGGCCTTCCTGCCATTTAGCATATCCAAAATTTTGTAAAGATTGTATTTAATATATACATTTACATGTTGGATGAAATCAAGATCTATTTTTATTTATTTAGTATCAAATTCGAAATTTGACAATACATTATGGAATTTCAGTCTGCTGGAAATACACGCAAGAAAGATGAAGAGACACAAAATGAAAATGCTGCTATTAGCAAAGAGAAACCACCTGTTACTGGTATGTGTTCCAAACTAAAAGTCTTATGAGTTGTTGATAAAAGATTGGTTGATTTTTATTTGTCCTCTTTATTCTATATTTAGATGCTCGATAGCTTTTGTGTCTCCAAAAACAATCAATATCTCTAGACGCCAATCAATATCATTTAATGGAAAAGCTAAAGCAGTTTTAAGTTTTGTATCATGCTGTTTCATTCTAACAGGTCCTGACGATGCTCCTAAAGTATGTTATAAATGCAAAAAGGCAGGTCATCTCTCTCGGGATTGCCCTGAACATCCAAATGATCATTCAGGTAGTCGTGCAAATGGTGGAACTGTCAATAACTCTCATGTGGGTTTTGACCATGCCACTTTTGAGGCAGACAGGATGGCCATGGAAGAAGACGAGATCCATGAGTTAGGTGAAGAAGACAAAGGAAAGTTAAATGATTTGGATTACTTGACTGGAAATCCCTTGGCTAGCGACATTCTCTTGTATGCTGTGCCTGTATGTGGTCCTTACAATGCAGTGCAGTCATACAAGTACCGAGTGAAAATTGTTCCTGGCACTGCAAAGAAAGGAAAAGGTATTCTAGCTTTTTATAGGCCTCCAACTTCAATTACTTTTTGAGTCTTTGTTTCAAAAAATTTGACTAAGCTGTGCTCTTGATCTCTTTGTAGCTGCAAAAACTGCCATGAATTTGTTCGGCCACATGCCTGAAGCAACTAGCAGGGAGAAGGAATTGATGAAAGCATGTACAGATCCTGAGCTAGTTGCTGCAATTATCGGCAATGTAAAGATCACAGCTGCAGGCCTCACACAGTTGAAGCAGAAGCAAAAGAAAGGCAAGAAGAACAAAGAGGGAAAATAGCAGAGTTCAGTTTAGCTAAGGAGTTTGTAAAAGCGAAGCTAGATGAAATGAAGGCTGTATATCCTCACAGATTTCTAGGGGATAAAGTTTTGTCTTTGGAGCAATTACTGTGTTGTACAAAAAAAGAAAAAATGAAATGAACCTAATTTAAGAAATTTCAGATTTTTGAGTTGTTCATTTGGAAGAGCAATTGACGATAACAATTTTTGTGGAAATGGGTAACGATTAATGAGACAATGTTGAAATCTTAACATTCGCGGGTGCCATATTCCATTGGAAGTGCATGAATTTATTTTCCGATTTTTCACGTGCAACGACGAAAGTACGCAATGAAATCAAACGGAAGAATCGTTTAACTTTTTAGCTCAGGCAAAAAAGTGAAGCCATTTGTACAAATTTTACTTGAAAGGGCAAAGTCACCAAAAAATGAGATCATTTCACTCTTCTGCCGCAGGAATAGCACTCAAGTCCAAACCCTCTGCTGGTAGATCAGAAGTCAGCGGACCCAATATTCCATCTGAACTGAGCGTTAGTCCACTCTGTTGAATGAAAAAATAAAAAAAATCAAATGGTCCTCATAATAACTGACCTCAATAATTGAAAACAACAATTTAATCCATCACCTCTGGAGCTTTCCCGTTTCAAATAAAGAGAAATATGATTGAACAAGTACCTCAGGCTGGAATCTCAGTATGTCAGCACGAGCCATAGCTTCTGCTTGAGCAATTCTCTGCCTGAATGACTGAGCCATCTCCTCTGCCTGTTAAATCAAAGCAAAAGTAGTAATAAGATATATCTTATTGAAGTACAAAAGGATAGTAATTCATTTCTAACCATACTAAGGACAGAAAAACATGCATTGGTGGTTATGATCATTCACATAATAGCTAATGTATCCACAAAACTTGAAAATTACCTTCTCAAAAACAAGCTTTGGATTGCGAATCATATCGCCAGGAGTAGGTTCCAACTTTTTGGTAGAAAGACTTACTCTACCTCTCTCACGGTCATGGCTTAGTATCATGACCTGCATAACAAGGTATGGTCAAAATTCCATTAGCTCTATAAAATTACAGATATGCAGAATGTGGTGTAAATGATCAATAGCTACTGACCTTGAGAGTATCACCAGGTTGAAGGACGGTTGCAATATCGGAGATGCGATCATGACTAATCTGACTGACATGAAGAAGGCCGTTGATTCCACCAATATCAATGAAGGCACCATATGGTTTCAAGCTCTGAACAGTACCAAGGACCACTGATCCAATACCCAGTTGTGCCTGATTGTCTGCCATGGCCTTGCGGTTACTGAGCACAAGCCTAGATTGTTCCTCATCAACATCAACAAACTTTAGAGGAAGTTCCTTTTCAAGAAGTTCTTCTGCACTTGAATTCTAACACACATGCAACGGAAAGGTGACATATCGGAATACAGAGAAATGCACTACTACATAGGGTGGAAACTAAATGCAATAGTAAAGAAGCCGAGGAAAATAAAAGGATTAAGTTGTTTCTCTAATCACTAATCAAACCATTTTTTTCAAGTGAAATGCCCAGCCCCTGTTGACAGGATATAATAAAAGGGCATACAAAAGGAGTCAGTAAGTCAGAATATGGAGACATTTTTCCTTTCAGACATCAATTTGGAACTGTAAAAGCTAGGTTAAGTACAAACCGATGCTATTTGTGAAAAAGGGACAAAACCCCGAAGGCCCTCCACTATTGCAACCACTCCACCTTTGTTTGCACCAACAACCTACGTACACATTCCAATTTTCAAATTGTGGAAATAAAACAATTAGCAGTAATTCAAAGACCACAAAGTGCTATTGAGAAAGATTCAACAAGTGGCGATCACTAAAAGAGGATACATATCAAGGGTTTCCATACATCTATCACTAAAATACTGTGATGCAAGGGAAGAATCTGTAGCAATTAATTCTCAACAATTAGGCTAGAATAGGGTGATTGTGGTTGGAATAAAATAATATAATTGGTTTCAAAGAAACCCTTAGAATTAAATTCTGAATTAATAAAGAAAAATAGAATTCATAAACTAATTATTGTTGTCCTATTTGTTCTAGAGAGGATAAATTCTAATTCTTACACTAAAAAGTATTCCTAATTAGTTAATATTCTATCACATAAGAATCCTAACTAAAGAACGAAACTTGAATATTCCTACTGCATCATACTGGACGAGGCATTCATAACTTACTGAGTATGAAAAGGGGGAAATTAGAGAATATTGGATTCTAACTGCATTGTTTAGATGCATAAATACTCACCTTACCCTTCACAATAACATCCTCAGCTTGAAGCTGCCTACACCTTTCCCAGGCAAGTCCATATTGAATTTCCCTTAAGCTCAAGACTAAGCTATCATCAGCTTCATTTTCACCAATAATTATGAACTCCTCTGTCATTCCAGGAACTATACCAGCTTCATGTACATGTTTTATCTTGTGAATGCACGCTTCTTGAACTGGTAAAAATGCAGAAGATTTTGCAGTAATATCAACCAATGCGCCATTGGAATCAGTCATAAAAACTGTGCCCTTCACCTGACACAAACAATCACAATAACGCTAATCACAATACTCTCTTACCAAAACGAACAGTTTCACCATTTTTCCTTTTCAAACAAGAGGAAAACACCTAATCAATGAACAAAGACATTCTAACCTTACATCAATTTTTCAATTTTTTAGATACCTCAAATATTCCCAAGTCCCAGTCTTAATTTGAAAGAAATAAAACAAAGCGTTCGTTGTGAACTAACCGTGGCGCCAATCTCAGAAATGAAGTCGTAGTCCTCAAGAGCAGAATGAAATTCTTCGACGGTGAAGGCAACGCCTTCCATTGGAGCAGTACGGCAGCGTTCATAGGCTTCCTCGAACAGTTCTTTGAGCTTTTCCCTCTCTTTGGTCTGCGCATTAGAAATTGCGACAGCTGATACAACAAAAGTAGATTTTCTAGCCTTCCAAGAGGATAATAGTGAAGCTCTTTTACTGAGGCGAGAAGTTGAGGGCGGTAAGCATCTTAGGCCTGTGAATTGTTGAGCCAGCGACGCCATGTCTGTACCTTTTCCTCTTTGGTTTCAGCCTTCTGTTTTGGTAACGCGGTTGTGCCAGACCAGGATAAGGTAAGGTGCTGGTCGCGACACGGAGCCGGTGCCCAGTGCCCGCTAGCAAGATAAAAGTACCGCGGGACCCATTTTACTCGGATCCGACGGTCAGCCCACTGCGTCTCACCAATACAAAATTTCTCGGTATTTTCCGTCGACGATATCGACAAGACCCAAATAGGCGGCTTGTATGGACAGTTAAGCCCAAGTCCAAATCCACACTACCTAATACTACCCAATCAAATTTAGCGTCCAATCATATTTGGGCTTCTGGCCCAGACCCGAGAAAATGTAAGGTTTGTCCAAATTTTTTGTTTTGGAAGTTAAAACTAACAATAAATAAATTAAAAACTTTATAAGATTCTACTCATTTGTCATGATCCGTTTCTATAGGCCATACCAGCATTAGGATTTGAGTAGCTAAGGCCTGTATTAAGTTTAAACACTGCTTACAATTGAATAAGTCCAATAAAACATTTAATTGAACGACTTATTATAATATTAATTATTCTAACCATCACAAGCCCATATTTCATTCACATAAGTCAATTTTTTAAATAATATTTATATACACTTTATATGATTATTACAGTGACGAAATGTCTAACATACCTATAAAGTTTTTATTACTGTAAAATTATTAAAGCATTCTAGTTAGACAAGATTATATCTTACACATTTAGACATTTCTTTATCCAACCCTGAAAAGAAGGAAAATTAGAGCTCTAAGTGATTCACAAACAATTTATAGTCTCGTGAAAAAAAAATTAAAGGAGAGCGAGATGAGTATAAAACATAGTTAATAATAATATATAATATTAAACTCACGCATTCACACGAATAATATTTAAATTATTCAAGTTGAACACTCTCCATTTACACAATGTCAATCATATCATCCACAAACAATTGCAACTATATACACATCAAGTGGTCGTTAGTAAATGAAATCACGTTAACAGGACTATGCTCATTCCCAAGCATGCTTTAATATCCATGAGATGGTCCTATGACTTGTGTACCTAAAGAGTCCACCCTCGTTCAGACAAAACAGATTCAAATATAATATTTTTCATAAAATATTATCTCATGACAAATATTTTAATCAGGGATACACAATGTGGGCATCATTCCCACCGCTTACAGCCCACTGTTAGCATTCTCACTATATCCATGCTCTCAATCCAAGTGATTCACATCGTCCCAACTCCCATATCGCAACCACATATCATTATGCACCAATAACCATTTACAACATTTATCAATGTACATCCATTCATTTATATATTATGTATACAAGAATTCAGAAATAACAGACAATAAATTATATAATCATGAATTTGGTAAAGTATTATATATTATAACTCACTGAGTTTTATATTCACCTCACTCCCCTTTATTTTTTTTTTCAAGAGACTGTAAATTGTTTGTAAATCACTTGAACCACTAGTCTTTCTTTTTTTTTCATGATTGGATAAAGAAATATCTAAATGTGTAAAATATAATTTTGTATAACTAGGATCCTTTAATAATTATACAGTAATAGAAAATCTGCAATTATGGTAGCCATTTTATGAATGTAATGGTCATATTAAGTGTATATATATTATTTGAAAATTTGATTTATGTAAATGGAATATGGTCTTGTGATAATTCGGATCATTAATATTATAATGAGTCGTCTAGTTAAATATTTTATTGAACTTATTCAATTATAAGCAGTGTTCAGACTTACTATGAATTTCGGTAGCTTTAAGCCCACTCAAGTCCCAGTATCAGTCCGGCTTATAGAAACGAGTCTTGATAAAATTAGTATTAGAGTATAAGATTTGGGTTTCAAAATATAATTGTGGTTATTTAGAATTTTCTACTTGTCTAATATGGTCTTTCTTTGCTTTCCTTGTCAATAGAGTCTTTCCAATGTAGATATAATTGAAAGGTCAATAATTGTGAGCTGTATGCTTATGTATATATTATGTGGTACAAAGGTAAAAATTCAGATGGGATTCATGTTGTAATAGGAGTTTGAGGTTACGTAGCTAATAAACTTAAATAGTTGTGCAATAATATGTTGTTGTAAGTATTCTAGTAAAAACATAATTGAGGGTGTTTCAGATAATATTAGTAGAAAAGTATTGATATATCTGTGGAGACTGAAAATTTGAATAGAATTTTTATGATTAAAAAAAATTAGGAATAGACAAATTACATGAAAAGTTTTTATTGGTGATCACAAGAAAATATTAGATGTTTTCTGCTTGTGAGAAAAATATGTGGCCATGTTATGGAATTTGAGTCCAAAATAAGTAGACATTGCCAAGGAATGAGCTTTTCATAATATACATATATATATTGATGAGGTATTAATTATTGATGAGGTATATAAGTAATGAGAATAAAATAAATTATTATGGTAATAAGGCAGATAAATTGTTGTTCTTATGGGAATTAAGTTACATTAAATCTTAAATGTGAAAATTAATGGAGTATGTATAAATTGACATTCCATAATTGATTATGGAATAGGTAAGAAAATTAATTTCTTTAAGATTACAATGTTTTTTATATTTGAGTGTGTGAACTGATAGGTTACGAAGAGCATGTAGGGATAAATTACTTAGTTGTTCAATTACGATCATGTATATTTTGGAATGTTGTAAAATTGTGAGAATCTGTTTTGACTAAAAAAAGAAAAAAATTATTATGTATCATATGGGAATGAGTTTAAGTCAAATGATCAAAAAAGAATAAAGGTGATCATTGCTAAGATAGAGCAATCAATGCTGATAAACAAAAGAGGTAATTAGAGATAATTAGCACAAAGGATTAAGGAGAAATGGTAAGATTTCACTAATTTATGATGTAATGTTTGAAAATTGAATTTGTGGAGTTGTAATCGGTGTTTATGCTTATTATTGACCTTTATCCATACACTAGCATCAGTCCGATCCATGAAAACTGGTTTTGAAATCATTGTATTAAGTTTATTTTGATTTTTTTTATTGTACGGATTCGATCAATGAAGAAAATACCAAGTTTACGGATTAGGGTTTTATACAGTTCTATAATCTTTTAAATTAAGAAGCAAATCATACAAAAGTTAACCCTAGATTGAAAAAACTCAGAAGGGAAGAAAATGCATTGATACAAAGGGATAAGATTGTAGCTTTCAAATTCAACCATAGTCAGTGGGGGGCATTATAATCAATACAGTATTCCGGAAAGCAAATTTGTTGGGAGCTTTGATTTCTATTTTAGAAATATTTCAAATTTCCTTGACCTTACGTACACTTGTTGCTAGAACTCCACTAGTATATTCGTGACCATGTATTCTTGTAAACCAACTGAATTTTGTTTTCCCCTCCGATATGTTTTAGTCTAACAATTTCATTTATGGAAATTGACAATGGAACTCTACAATTCTCTGTCTCAAAACAAAACAAATATTTAGAATCTTGAACGAGTTTTGTCTTTATGTTCTTCAATATTTGAACCACGTGGAATTTATTTATTTTCATTTTTTCAAAGTGAATTCTTTCTCTTTTTTTCTTACTGGATTCGACTTTGTTCATGTATATAATTTGGTGTCGATCATTTTTCTTTTTATTCTTTTGGCCTCCAATCACTTGATTTTGTATTTATACTTCCCATTTTCATACCTTGTCTTTTGCTATATGAATACATTCAATTTAACGCAACGCATATAACATAACAGTGGGATGAAAGACTAATTCCTTCCAATTTGGATACTACAATCCAATCTTGTGATCAAACTATTTTGTGGGTTTACACTAGCAATTTGTATATTTGCTTCTTATTTTTTTCATAATTAGTACGTTTTATATATATTTGCCTACTAATAAATTCCTCATCTAACATAAATACATACTATATATCTAACAAAGAATTTTTAGCACGTGCAACAATATGAGCAAGTTTTTCCTTTTCTTCCCAGTCAAATTCAAAATGTTCATCGCTTTGATTTTTTAAAGTTGTCAGTTTAATCCTGAATTTCCTTTACGAAATTTTCTGCCACGTTTAACCTTTTTCCCCCTTTGCATGGAAGGTTTACTTTTTTATTCATACCTAATATTGTTCTGTCTCACGCAGATTTGATTTTATCAGTAATGGATTAGTTAAACTAATAACTCCGTTTGCAAGAAAAAGTAACAGAATAATTGGGAATATCCCTCCAAGTTTATCTTTTAGGGTATCAAATTAGCCTAGTCTCAAAATGGAGAGAATAACAAAATTGGAAAATGATAAAATCTTCAGGCTATATAAATATAAAATCCCTAAAAACAAGGTTAGTAATTGTTCTTCCCTCCCAATTGTTAACCAGAAAGGGAAAGAAATTTTTTTTTTTAAAAGTTCATTGATATGGTAAGGAATGTTACACTAACCATACGAATTTGGACACTTAGCCAAACAAAACCAGCTGATAACTTCGTCCCACTTGACAATAAGGCCACGCACCCTGCAATTGCCTTTGCCTTTGCCTTTTAATGTGTCAAATCTCAAAACAAGCAAGTGTAATACAGAAACCAGCTATCGCCATTTTCTTGCCACGTTTCAAAACCTAAATCATAATTCAAGAAGATAGCCACACACAATTACTCCTTTCTCTATTTGCCATTTTCACAACCACCCTCGTCGACGTTGCCTATATATAGGAGGCTCCGCCAACTCCCTACACCTCACACACAAGATTCTTGGATCTTTCTCTCAGTCTTATCGTCTTTGTTCTTGAAAACTTTTTTGTTTTCTTTTATTTCTTCATTTTGCCTGAAGGAAAAAGATGTCTCCTAATGCAGCCATGGAACCCATAAGCTCTCAATCAAAGGCATATATTACGTTCTTGGCGGGCAATGGGGATTATGTAAAAGGTGTTGTGGGTTTAGCCAAGGGCTTAAGGAAGACAAAAACTGCATACCCTCTTGTGGCGGCTGTTTTGCCCGATGTTCCAAAGGAGCACCGCCAGATTCTTGAATCTCAGGGCTGTATTATCCGGGAGATTGAGCCGGTGTATCCGCCGGAGAGCCAGACTCAGTTTGCCATGGCTTATTATGTCATTAACTACTCAAAGCTGCGTATTTGGGAGGTATGATAATTACAATTAATTAGTCATTCATAAGGGAACCTTATAAAATATATACATGCTTAGTTGTTGTGTAATTATTGGATTGCTGCCATGAACTTGGTGCACGTGGACTATTCTTACTACTAGGGTTAGTTTCCAGTTTCCACGTGTGATCTTACATAATTTTAGTATTTTTGTTTGTACTTATCATGAAAAATGATTAATGGTATCTGTAGTTTGTGGATTATGAGAAGATGATATACTTGGATGGTGATATTCAAGTGTTTGAGAATATCGATCACCTTTTCGATTTGCCAAATGGGTTTTTTTATGCGGTGATGGACTGTTTTTGCGAGAAAACCTGGAGCTACTCTCCACAGTATAAGGTTGGATACTGTCAACAATGCCCTGAAAGAGCTACATGGCCAAAGGAGATGGGCTCTCCTCCTCCTCTCTACTTCAATGCCGGCATGTTTCTCTTTGAGCCTAATCTTTTGACCTACTTTGATCTCTTGGAGACCCTCAAAGTTACTCCCACTACTTCCTTTGCTGAGCAGGTAATTTATATTTTTTCCATATATACACACACATATATGGTAACAAATAAATATATTAATTTAGTTTTCCTGATTTTATATATATTGTGAAGGACTTTTTAAATACGTTCTTCAAGGATGTGTATAAGCCTATCCCTCCTACATACAATCTTGTTTTGGCTATGCTTTGGCGTCATCCTGAAAATGTGGAGATGGACAAAGTCAAAGTTGTCCATTATTGTGCTGCGGTCAGTGAATTAATTAGAAAATCTGGTTAATTAGAAATAGTTAATTAAGAAAATAATATAACCATTTCTTTTTAAATTGTTATTAGGGTTCCAAGCCATGGAGGTACACAGGCAACGAAGAGAACATGGACAGAGAAGACATAAAGACGTTTGTAAAGAAATGGTGGGAAATATATGAAGATGAGTCATTGGACTACAAGAAAGGTGTGCCTGTTGATAATGCAAAGTTTGGTGAATTAATTGCAGCTTTGACTGAGGAAGGAGTGGTAATTCACCATAGAAGTGCCCCTTCTGCAGCTTAAAATATACAGTTTCTGGGGTTACGGCATTGATGTCTCTACCAGAAAGTATCGTATTATAATAGTAATATATAGACAAATAAAGAGTGTTGCCTTTTAATCTTCACTAATACATAGACAATTGTTAATTCAGTAGCTTGTCTTGAGTTGTGTTTTTCTATATATATATATATATGATAATTGCAACCTTGACTACTACAAGTTGGAGAATTTAATAATTGAGGCCGATATAACTGTGTTGTCATCAATCAACTTTAGCAGCCTCTTTCCTTTTTTCGTTTGAATGTGAAGTCTTACATGCTAAGGTTTGTGATAGCAACACAAATTCATTTTTTTCCTTCTTTGTAAAAAGCTCAGACCGATAATAATATTAATAATCTAATATGATAATTTAAGAATTGCTATAATTTGGATATGAATTTTTTTTTATTATTAATTGACAAAATCTTAAATATTTGTCTCTTCTTAATAATTTAAAAATTGGTAAAAAAAAATGCAAAATTAACTCTCTTCTTTCTTTCCTGTTTTACTTTAACTTAGTATTTTTCTTTAATCCAAGCCTCTTCTTGAGGATGAGAGATGATAAGATCTCCTTATTGTGAACCGTCCGATGATATTTTGCGTAATATCAGGAGGTCAGAAAATGGTGAAACACCTAAGCTTTAGCAAATAGAAACAGTTTATCATTTTAACTTGGGTGTAACAATTTTGCGAACGACAGCCGTTACCTATGTACAACGGGATTGTGGATTTTGAACACAAGAAATTGAATAACGGAAAATACCTACTCGTTGTGTATGGGACCACCCATGGATTGAGTTTGAGCTAGTAGCTAATGGATAAGACTTAGCAGGACGTGGATGAATAACGAAGCCACATGTGTCCTTTCTCCGCTAATACCAGAAAAGCACGAAGCCACACGTGTCCTTCGTTCGCTAATACCAGAGGTATTTCTCGAATCATATAAACGGCAAGTCGTACATTTGAAACATCACGATTTTCAAAGGCTTTTTGATGGACCCATCCTGAGTGCTGAAGTGGCAAAATCAGAAAGACAAGGTGAGTAAATTATTAATTATAAATAAACCTCGAGATTCTCCGAACAGAAAATTGGGAAAAGGAGGGACCTTTCAGTAGATACGCCTCCGTCGATTGCCCGGAACAACAAAGAAGAAGAAGAAAACGAAAAGAGGAAGTAAGAGCGAGGCAAAATAGATCAGTTCATCGATTCATAGTCTATAGGTATTTATTTGATCGGTTTCTATGGATTATGGTGTTTGTTAGGGTTTTTTATGTCTGTCTCGTTTTGTTCATGAAAAGCAATTTGTTAGATTTCTTATCAATTTTAGCTCTTCTGGATATTTTTTATTATTTGGTGAATTTTTAATGTTAACCATACAATATGGAACTCCTTTTTCCACTTAACTGATTTAGATTGAGGACTTCTAAGGAGAAAGGAACACAGATTTTATTGTGATTCATGCAAATTGGACTGATTTATGGACTTGCTCATTGGAGTTTCTGTCACCGTTTTTTATTCTCTTTGCGTTTTTCTATTAATGAAAAGTTTATTCGGGCTTTGCTGTTCGTTAGAACCATAAACATGTAAGGATGTCAAGATTAGTTCATTATAATTGGTGCTTATCGTCAAGAATGATTCAATAGCTTGATTAATTATTTAAAAAGAAAGATTTCTTGAAATTAAGTTTTTTCGTTGGAAGAACAAGCAGTGAGCTTTCGAAGGCCATGTTTGTGTCTCTGCAGCTCAAAAGTTGTTAAGTAATTTTTGGTGCGGCTTGTTAATTCACCAGGGTTGAATCATATTTGGGGTTGAAGTGTTTGGACGCTTGTGTTTTAGGGAAGTTAATGTGAAGAATGGGTTCTCAAATTGAGTCTACACAGGGAGTTAATTCAGTTTTGGGTTCAGGGCCAAAACCTGAAGAAACTAGTAAGAACTCAGTAATCTTTGTTCTCAATTCTACTGGAAATGTTCAATCATTCGCAATGTGAAGAACTATTAACTAAAAACCAGAAATGCAATGGATTGTTTTCCTCTTTCTAGATATGGATGCTCGGGTGCAAGCTATGTGGGAGCAAATGAATAAAGGGTTCAGTAATAAGGCTGCCAAACCCATTTCAAATAAATGCAATAGTTCAACCACGAATGCTAGTTCACACAAATCCAATGATGTAAGGATTCTCTCTTTTGCTCTGCATCTAATGAATTATTTGGATAAGAGGTGAATGAAGTGTAATTAATATAATTTCATCACATGGTAGAATTGGATGACATATCTAGGTCTCGAGCCAAAAAGGACAGAATACTCTGGTCAAGACGAACAGAAAAAAGGAGCAAGTGGTTCACAGGATGGCTCCAAGAGAACATCCAATGACACACTTGCAAATCAGTCTAAATCATCTTTGGATAATTCTTCACAAAAGAAGTCCGATGTGAGGGCTTCTCTCTTTTCTTTAGTTCACTTTTATCTTTTCTTTGCCTCTACTGAAGGCTAACCAGCCATGTTGATTGTATATTTGTTACCTTGCTCTTGTTTCCTAGAATTGGATGGCGTTTCTGGGTCTGGCAACAAAGAAAAGAGAAACCTCTGCACAAGCTGAATTGCAAAAAGCATCTAATAGTGTGCAAAATCCCATTGGCGATGAGGCCAGAAAACTTGCTGCTGCTGCTCTCTCAGCAGTCAAGGATGCTGCAGCTACTGCTGCTGCATCAGGCAGGGGTAAAATTGAGGTAATTACACACTTTTTCTTTCTTTTGTTGATTGGCCTTTGTTTAATGGACTTAGCTTTCTGTTTCATGGCTTTATAGCCTTGTGTCTGTTTAAAACTAGCCATCCTTTTTAGCAGTATGAAAATGAGTCTTTTGCTTTATTGATGGTAGATTTATCTGATAGAAATGCCTCAAAGCTAATGAGCTAGCCCTTTGAACTTGAGTTACCTGTACTGTGGAAGTCGCAGTTCTGTAATTTTTTTTTTTTTAAACTGTAGGGTAAAAATGTTTTTTTCTGCAAGTACTCAATACTATATTCAGAATCAATTGGAAATTCTTTTTTATCTCGAGTATTTGTGAACATGGTTTTGTTGTCAACATGTGGGTGGTTATTGTTTACTATTTTGTTTTGTTTTGGTTTTTAATTTTTTTTTTTTTTCCAGATTACAGAGATAAGGGATTTCGCTGGCCAGGAAATTGAATTTAAGAAACTTGTCAATGCCGAGTCAAAAGAGGCTGCTGAAAAGGCCAGAGCTACTGCACCTTCTGCAGTGGATGCTGTTCTAGAACAAATTAAGAAGAAACCTAAGCTCAGTGTGCTCGACAAGACAAAGAAAGATTGGGGAGAATTTAAAGAAGAGAATAAGGGGTTAGAAGACGAATTAGATGCTTATAAGAAGAGCTCGAACCAGTATCTGGATAAGGTTTCCTTCTTGCAACGAACGGATTACCGAGAATTCGAGAGGGAGAGAGATGCTCGTTTAGCTTTACAGGCCAGGAGAAAGACAGATATGCGAGAGGCTGATCTCTAAGCTTTTAGTACTTTCATCTTGCTATCCTATTGTGGATTTGCAAGGTGAGCATGTGAAAATCAGGGTTTAAACCTGGATTCTTAAAATGTAATGAAGGAACGTGCAGCCTTCATAGGGAACTGTCTATTGATGGCCTCTAACGAATTGGTGTTGCTCTTGAAATTCACGCGTGCGTGTGGGAATTTTCAGCGAAATTTAATGTTACTTGTCAAGCAAGGAAAAGAGACTAGGGGGAGCGTTGTTAAGCAAATATTTATGCACTTCTATTTTTCACAAGATGGTTTATTGTTCTCGGTTTTTTATTTTTATATTTCGTAATAATTTTAAAATATAAAATTTTCTGTAATTCTACATAATTTTGTCTTATGATTTGAAATTACATAAAGTGATAAATAAACTAGTTCAGAAAAGAAACAAAAATGGAACAAAAGGAAACAAATTTCGGCAATAAGGCAACAGCTCCAGTCCATGCATAGACAATTACCCGGTGCAAAGTGGCTGAATAACTAAAACAAAGAAAAACCATCATGACAATCAAAACAGAAAAACTGAGAGCAACCCTATTGACATTGATATGAATCAAAACCCAGTGGTATTTACTGCGAACCAACTCAAATTAAACACCTCAGATCAATGTACATCTCATGCATTGATGTTACTGCGCGAAATTATTCTTTGCAGAAATGGATAACAGTAAACTTATACTCGAAATTGCATCTGCTTCAATGACAGATGAAAAAAAAGGGGCAAGTCTTTGCTTAACCATTGCAAAATCCTTAAAACAAAAATGAAAGCAAGTACTGTTCAATCTTTTATATATGAATGGGCTTGTCATGAGTGGCCATTGCAGCTTCCTTCAATGCCTCACTCATTGTTGGATGCGCATGGCACACACGTGCTATATCCTCGCTTGAAGCATCGTAAGTAAGAGCCAGCACTGCCTCGTGAATTAGTTCACCTGCATTAGGTGCCATGATATGGACTCCCAATATTTTGTCTGTCTCCTTCTCAGCCAATATCTTGACCAACCCTTCAGCATCATCAATTGCCTTGGCACGGCTATTTGCCAAGAAAGGGAACTTCCCAACGCGGTATTCAACACCAAGTGCCTTCACCTGCTCCTCAGTCTTACCAACAGAAGCAACCTCAGGGTGGGTATAGACAACTCCAGGGACCTTGTCGTAATCTACATGGCCATGCTTACCAGCTATAAACTCCACACATGCAACTCCATCCTCTTCTGCCTTGTGAGCCAACATCGGTCCTGGAATTACATCCCCAATTGCATGCACACCAGGTACATTTGTTGCAAATCTTTCATTGACTAGAATTCTTCCCACCTTATCTGTTTCCACGCCTATCTTGTCAAGACCGAGTCCAGAAGTGAACGGAGACCTACCAGCAGAGACAAGAACCACATCGGCTTCAAGTGTTGTTTGATCACCACCAGCTGCTGGCTCAAGTGTCAACTTCACACCATCTCCAGAAGTATCAACTCCTACCACCTTAGTTTTGAGCATGAATTTCATCTTCTGCTTCTCGAGCGTCCGCTGGAATTGCTTGCGAATTTCTCCGTCCATGCTTGGGACAATATCCGGAGCAAACTCAACAACAGTGACTTCTGAGCCAAGTCGTCCCCATACAGAGCCCATCTCAAGCCCAATGTAGCCTGCCCCAATGACCACAAGTTTCTTTGGAATTTCTTTCAAAGCCAAAGCACCAGTCGATGATACAATTTTCTCTTCGTCAATGGTGATTCCAGGTAGAGATTTGACATCAGACCCAGTTGCAATTATGATATTCTTGCCTTTAACAACAGTATTTCCACCATCAATGGTGTCTACAGACACCTCAGAAGGGGAGAGGAATTTGCCATACCCTTTCACATAGGTCACTTTGTTCTTCTTGAACAAGCCTTCAATACCTCGGGTAAGATTAGCAACAGCTTTGTCTTTTTGGCCCATCATGGCAGGCAAATCGACTTCGACAGATGAAAACTTCACACCATGACTTGCAAATGAATGCTGAGCTTCATGGAACATGTGGGATGAATGAAGAAGTGCCTGAAGAAAACAAGAGTTAGAAAGTTTTTGGATGTGGCAGATATTAGGAACTATAAACATTTTCCTATGCCTATAAAAGCATAGTGGAATAAAAAAAATAAAACAGAGTTTTAAAGCAAATAAATTGGAATGGAGGCAGCTAGTTATCAACTCCAAAAAACCACAAGAATGTATAAACTTGAATCAGAAAATTATCAAATGCTTCAATGAAATTTATCAGGAAAAAGGATATAAGTCCAGTAGCCCATTTCAGAATATAACACAGATCTACTTAAACAAGCAACATTTTAAAATTAAAGAGCTGGATGATAATCCAATACGCATATCAGTTAACACTTCTGATTCGAAATTTCATAGATAGTTAGATACAGTGTTTTAACTGATTAATCCTCCAAAGATAGAGCTTACAGAAAATCCACAAAACTTTGCCATTTCACCAAAGAATGAAACAAAGACTAATTCATCATAATAACCAACACTTCCTTAAGAAATATAAGACAACATGTTTAACCATCACACAGCCGTGCTTAGCAAAATGGGAACTCCAAGAATCAGGGAGAGAGGAGAATTGAAGATGTGCTACTCAGAATAAGAGGAAAAGTAAAAGAAGTAAACTGCAGTAGAAAAAAAAAGATTCAAATAATCCGCAGTAACAGAGCTGGGAATAATTCACCAATCAAACACTAATTCCGCAAGGGAAACGGTAATCTAGTCAAGCTAATAGATCTGAGCTAGATAATAATCAATCCAGACAAATGAATTAAACGTAAATTAAACAAAATCATACAATAGATGTACCAAGAAGAACAAAAACCTTAGAGATATATCAATCAATATACCTTAGAAGGGATGCATCCAACATTGAGGCAAGTGCCACCGAGAGTTCCACGTTTCTCGATGCAAGTGGTTTTGAGTCCGAGCTGTGCGGCCTTGATGGCGGCGACATAGCCACCGGGGCCGCCGCCAATAACGACGACGTCGTTCTCCTCAGATCCCGAAGAGGCGAAACCACGGGAGAAGCTGGTGAGCGAGGAGTACCTGAGGGCATCAGGACTGGAATTCGAAAAATTTCTAGTAAGAAGGTAAGCCTTTCTTCTTGCGAAGCTTGCCATCGCCATTTTTGATTGTTCCGGCTTTTACACAAGTTGAGTTCTCTATCTATTCTATACCTAATAATCAAACAAAAATAAATAAAATACCAATTTTTTGTATTATTAATAGGAGACTGCGGCTATTGACAGACCAGAAGAATATGTTGGCTTTTATTTTTATATATAAATTTTCAGAATAATCTGGTGTTTACAATTTTAGAAGTTAGCTGTTATGTTTTTGACACATCAATAAGCGATATGGAATCGAAGCCCTTGGATGCGTTTGACTTCCTATTTTATGCAACCGGAGCCTTGGATCTGGTCTACATTATGATTGTCCGTAACGAAGGGTAAGTGGTCAACCGTGCAGTAATTTAACTTTTACGAAAGCCAGAAAAGCCTTCTTCAATTTTGATTTGCCAGGCCCAAGCCCAAAATTGGGTGGCAACATTTAATTGGGGACAATGCAGGAGGCGTAGATATTATGTGAAGAATTTCAATTCCACGGGATAATTCCACTGGTCCATTATTTGGCATTTCCTAGTATAAAATGGTGGCCTCTCGCCCCCATTCTTCAGACTCGTGGTGGACAGATAGATAGCCTTCTAGCTAAGGTGATAATAACAAGACCCTTATGAACCACTAACCCAAATCAGATTAACAAATCCAGTTAAACAAACAAGATATCCTGTATAACAGTTATAAGGATCCATCACAGAGAATCAACCAAATTGTGTTTTTGGCAATGAGAACAAATAGAAAACAGTGCATGTGCACAGACCCCAACTCCAAAGCATTGCAGGAACGACAACTCCATCTCTAAACGTAAACAGTCATTGTATTACTAACAAAGGAAAAATAAACAAGCTGCAGGCTTTACACTTTGCAGGGAACCCTAAGAAGTAATACCTAACTAAAAAAAATAATCTGACGTTTTCATTAAACATAAAAATCCAGATACATATAATTTGCTCCCGCTACAATTATCTCGGTATACTCTTTTACCCCTAGCTCCCCTACAAAACTTCTGGCTGTTTTTTTCTTAACTATCTGAAACAGCCAAAAACTGATACAAATCCTTTATCATTAAAAATCTCAGTAAATAAATCTCTCTGTACATTCAATTTCCTTCTAACAAGCTCCTCAATCTGTTTCTGGCCTCCTCAGAAAGACCACAGCACCTGAACCTTCGCCTCTGAGGAGGACATGACTCAACAGGACTAGGAGAAGAGAAGCAGATGATAACCACAGTGAGGTTATCAGTTGCATGCAGCCGCGATGCTTCCATGACGAGTTCTCTGGCGCATAGATCTGGGTCATCATGCCGCCTGAGACCACGACGGACAAAGCTGACAGCTTCCTGGCTTGAAACGACATCCCATATGCCATCACACCCAATGATCAAAAATTCATCCTCCTCTGTTAACAAGAGCTGTCGAACATCTGGTTCCGCAATAAGAGGTGATGCAGCTCCTAATGGGAGTTTCAAATCCCAGTCTCCAAGAGCTCTAGTAACTGAAAGATAACCGTTGAGATATTCATCCTCAATGTAGCCGCCCAACTCCTCAACGCGCTTACGTTCTGGCAAATTAGAAGGCCTGTGATCTTGGGACATATCAACAGCTACCCCTTTCCTGCACAAAACTGCCCGGCAGTCACCAGCATTTGCAACCAGTAGATGCCTTCCAATAACTAGAGCCGTCAATGCTGTGGTTCCACAAGAACTGCCAACACTCCTTTCATCAGCCAAGGCCATGTCTGCCAATAAAAATGCTTTCCTATGGGAATCCACCAATGCCTCTAAGAAGATAGCATCAATATCAGACGTTTGAGGCAACTCAGCGTCTTCAAAAAACAACCTCATGGCATTTCTCTTGATATAAGTAGCAGCATCAGGGCCACCATGACCATCAAATACTGCATAAAAAGCACTGGGCCATTTGAAGAAAGAACCCAGATAAGCAGACAGATCATCAATCCGAATGTGTTCGTCATCCATGGAGGGTCTTGTTCCAATGTCTGCATAGCTACCAGAGCGAATGGTTGGAAAAGACTTAACAGCAGAAGACTCTGAAGCTGCTTCTTTCATCATCTCTGTGCGACTCACAGCCTACAATGCAAGATAGGCAGTGGTTAGTCCATGTTCTGAAGGTTTCAATAGACAAAAAAATAAATAAACAAATAAACATAGCAAAGAACAGACAGAGAAAAGAGAATTAAGCTAATCTAACATGACGTAACATATACCAGTGACTCGACCAAACCGGTAGTTAAATTATTTTATTACAGGTGCCTTCTTCCACCACTCTTGTAACTTTCTAATCTTTCTTTTGACCCTTTTCAGCCAATTGTGTTCTATGGTTCATCACAATAATGAGGAGGCAAAGCCACTATATCTCTGATCTAGAATTTAAAACACCTTAAATTAAACCGAAAATAGCATAATTTAATCTCTTGCATGTGAAAATATATGATTAGTCCCAATTAATCGGACATGTACAAGTCAGCAACGAATCGCCACATACACAACCAACAAGTGGAGTATCAGAAGCTACTTCAATCGATCGAGAACAAACAACTTGTGGACAAAGAACCAAGAAAACCCATATACAAAATTGATAAAAGATAATAACTCAGCAAGAAGCCCGTCAAAAATCAGAAATCTGATGAAGAACAATCAACCCTAAATCTATACTTAGGCAATAAATCCACCCACGTATAAAAAAAGTAATATCATGAAGCCCTTACATCGGTCAATAAATCTATGCATATCAATCGTAAATTATCGTAAAATAAATCCAAAAGAACGTAAAAAGAGAAAATCGAAGAAAAGCAGGAAGATCGACGAAACAAAAATTATTACCGATTCGAATCGAGAAGATATGTCGTTGGTAATGGACTCAAAGATCGGAGTCGAAGGAACGGATACATCGACGTTCAAATTCTGCAGATGATACTGCACATCAAGAACCCGAGGCATGCTCGGTGAACAGATAATCTCCGCTTCCGCCACCAATTTTTGACTCATAATCATCTTGGAAAGGCCGTCGCTTAAAAGATTCTTCCCTCTTATAGTCCTTCCAATAACGAGGTTAGGGTTTCAAAATCAAGAAATATCTCACGCTTCAAGTCGCAAAATCGTCCCTCTGTTTCTTTCGAGAAACAAAAGATCTAACTATGGAATCAATCGGGGTTTGAAATTGAGATTCTCAATTCTCTCTGTGTCGCTCTCACTTTTCGTCTGCGTAAATGGTGTAATGAATGTGAAGCAAAGCACAGGAAGGAGTAGGGTAATTTATATCTCAGATTAATTGGATCATAATCCAAGTAGGATTAGGTAGAAGTTTACTTTTGTTTTTCGGACTAATTAAGTAATTAGAAGTTTAAAAAAACAATAATTATTTTTTTTAACTTGGGTAAATTAATTAAACATCATTTTGTTTTAGAATCTAAAATCCTGGCCATAATAAATTTATGAAGAATAATTAAAATGTCAAACTATTTTAAATTAATTAAAATATGAAAAATCAGTATTTTCATGTGTAAAACGTTTTTTTTTTTTTTTTTGCAATTTATCTCTAGAAACCGGCTGGTACCTGTAGCACAGCTCTCGGTAACGGGCACGTGTTGGCCCAGGCTGAGGTGGAGAGACTGGAGACCAAATAAGAATAGTTTGATTTTGCAATGGGAAACGGTGACGGGTTCATCTTTTGAAATTTTTGAACTTAGCGGCTGTTAATTGTAAGCAACGGTTTATACGTTACAGGAAGTTGGGATCCCTTTCCTTATACGAGTCAATTCCCACTAGTAAAAGGAAAGGTTTAGTGGTTGAGGTGCCACCTCTTTGCTTCTAATTCAAGCATGTCATCATTATTTCAATCATACTTAATTAAGACCTTATTATTCATGAATTCAATTAATTTTCTAATTGAAACTTGTTATTATCATTGCAATCATACTTAATTAAGGTTTTATTATTATTCATGAATTTAACTAACTCATAACTATCTCGATACAATTTATCGAGATAATATTATCAATCTAATGAAAACTTTTATAATCTATATGACTCAAATCCAATATCTTTCATTTCTCATTAACAATAATATCAATTAAATTAGTAAAAATTATTATTTATTTGTGAATTCATATTTGATTTCATTAAAGTTATTACTATCGCTGATCCGTATTTGATGTATTTCAAACTCCTGTAAAGTTTCGATAATGGAAAACAAAATAAACTAGATAACAAAATAGGACAACTATGACTATCAAATCTTCACATAAGCTTTCAAATTTCTCATCCAACAATTAAAATCTTTTTTTTTTTTTTTACGATGTACCTCCCAAAATCTAAATAATTATTTTTCACAGTTTATAGTTTTAAAAAGATTGGAAAAATACAAAATTCAAGAAAGTGGCGGACCACACAATATGAGATAGTTTTTCTCTTAAATCACTCAATTGGTAAAATAATTGTAGTGTTAATGATTCGAACTCGCAATCTTTTACGTAGAAGTAAAAAGATCAATCAGATCACCGTCAAATTGACAATATTTATCTAAATTATCTCATTAAATTTAATTTATTGTCTATTCAATCTGTGTTTTAACAAAAAAAAAAAAAACATATACAATTTGATTTACCGTGACAATTAGTTTTAATATTTTTTTACTTTCTATTGATGAAAATATTTATTTGCATTGTTTTTTATTAGAAAATATCTTATAAAACGCGTCAATGCATTGCTGCTCCAATGCGTCACTGTCAATGATTGAGTAAAAAAATTAAACTATCTCTTTGGTGGCATGCATAGTCACAACAGGTTGCGTACGTGGACTTCCTTATTTGGTCATTTTTTAGTGGCACTCGTCCGATCGTAATATTTAATTACAGCCAATGATTAAGTTACTTATCATAATTCCAATTCCAAAGCTACCCAAATTAAATTATCTTTTCCCTTTTCTGACCTCTAACTAACCGTTGAAAAAACCCTAAGCCGTCTAGATATTTTGGGTCCCCATGTCAATTTGAAAAGTTAATTTTAGATAAAGTGGGCATTGGTGATGGGTTTTTTCTTCTACTACGAGGAAAGAAAGCACTACAATTACGACAAATTGAGTGGTAGACGATGGTTGGTGCTTCTAGAGTAGACCTAGAGAATTTTTATTTTTTATTTATTCTACAAATGGCAAAGAAGCAGCCTTTTAATTCTCCCCTCTTTTTATGTTCTTCTTATCGTGTTGATTAGTTTAAGCTGAAACTAATCAATTTTTTATGGCACTGTGTTCCCATTTTCAGTTAAGATGTCAGATTAGAAAGTAGTGGTGCAAAATTTATCTAATACGTGTTAGGGTGGGAATCGCTTGTGGGATGAATCTTATACTGCCTTCCAATTAGATATCTTATCATCTTACTTTGTTTGCATGGCTAAGGAGTAAAGTAGGCACTCAAAGAAGGGGATAACCATAACCAGTTTTTACAAATCAATCCATTTCCTTTCCATCCGCCAATACAAACGTGATTAATGGCAAATAAGCAAATAACGGAGAAACATTTGAGTTAAAGGGACATTTGGTTCGGCTAATAGTTATTTTACACCCAATAGCAATGCTGTAGTTGTTTGGTAAATTTTTTAATCCGCAATGAAAATTAATAGAAGCCATAAGAATCAGCTAACCGCTATTAACCATCAACTACCAATAGTTATTAGCCATCAGCCACTAACTATCATATAAACTGCTAAATCATACGTGCCCCAATCATCTTAAAATTAATTTTTTTAAATTATAATAAAATTAAAGATAATTTGATTAAATTATTTTTTTATATTAAAATCAACAATAATTTATGAATATATTTATTATATATAATGTAAATAAAAGTAATATTATAAAAATATTATTTATTAATCTTTATAATATTTAAATTTTAGAATAAAATAATCGTGCTGAAACAATTTTATAATTTGAGACGGAGGAAGTAATGATAATAATAATAAAAAGCATCAATTGCGCATCTCCGTACTCAGGCTTCTTTCCATAAATAACTCATATTTGACCGTTCTTGTGCTGCAGCCTGCAAGCATGAAAAATGCCAAATTAATTACCAAACGACTTTCTTATAAGGGAAATGGTAAGCAGCAGAATTAAACATCAAAGAGTATTCAGATGATGTCGCTTGCAAGGGAAAATGGGACAGCTGTATCCCGTGAACGTACAGCCTTATATTGCATCCAGGACTTCCTTAGAGCCATACGACGTCGCAACCAATCAATATAAAATATAAATATTATCTAAAAGTTATAATTTACTAATTAATTGATATATAGGCTCACTTTTTTTTTATTTGTCATAAAATATAATTTTATTTGATTTTTTAAAAGATAATTTTTTATTTTATTTTTTAATATATCCTTATTTAATTTATATTCATGCTCCCAATTATATATATTATAATTATTAATATGGGGGTATTTCAGGAAAAATAAAAAATACAGTTTATTTATATTAATAAGGTTTTAAAATTTTTTACAGAAATTCAAATGATGCCTGTTAAATTCATTTTCATGTTAAATTCCAACGATCAAACACCCTACCAAAGTGCCCATTGGAAACCAATATGCAAAGTAAATTAAAATTTTGATATAGATAATGAAATAGAGAAAAAGGGAATCTTATAATAATAAGATTGAAATTTGTATTATATGAGCTAATGTGACACTTTCTCATTTTGTTTAATTTCATTGTTTGGTGTTACTTTTATTTTTGTTGTTCAAATAATTCAATCATTATTTTTATGCAGAATTAAAAATGTCGAATTTAGATGGTGCATGAGAGAAGGAAAAAAATATCATCCATAGCAAGCAAATAGAAGCTTATTCAAGAATTTAAAACATAAAAATTCAAAATTCAACAATTTTTTGAGGAAAAAAAATAAAAATTAAAGGGAATTTATCTGAGATGGTCACTGGTCATGTAACGCAACACATGGGACCAGGACAAATTTTCCTTCTCGTAGTCTTTACGTGATACATTTCCACGCCAATATTCGCAACTCGCAGGGGACCGAGACAATTTTTCCTTCCCCTTCCTGTCACTTCTTCAAACCGTCCGCTTCTCTTGGCCGTTTTCTCTCTGTACAGATCAAAGCAAACACAGGTTTCGAGTTTCAACGAACCCTAACTCTAACCAGAATTACAAATTTCATTCAGTCTAATACTCTACTTCGCCACTCTTCAATGGAGGTTCTTCTACATCGATCGTCGTCAATCTGCTAAAAGATATTCAACTTTGATCAATCACCATGTTTGAAGCTCACGTATTTTTTTTTCTTTCATTTCTTTTCTTTTCGGTTAATTGCAAAGTTTCCTTTATTGTTTATTGTCAATTAGCGATAAGTAAATGACTATGAAGTTTGGTTTCCTTGAATATTTCATAAATATGCCTGAGAATCACAAGTGTTCAGGCTCTTTATTTATTTATGGACAAGCATTGCTGTTTGTTTTATGTTGTTGGCTAATTTTGCATGGAGCATTGCTTGTGAATATAGGGAACACAATTTATTGTTGGGCACTAAAGTACCTAACTGTTTATTAGTAGAATAGGAACTCTGAGATGGTACACCACAACTTGCAGCAAAGGAAATCATAACTCGACTGACCTGGTATTGCTGTTGCATGAGATGTCAGGATAACTCTTGGTGGATAGGAATAGTGGTGTCTGTACAAAACATAGTAAAGTGTTTGAAAGTGCAAATGCTTCTCTTGGAATTATGTTCCATTTAGGTTATATTTTTAGTGATATGATTATGTGGTGCTGGTTTTATTGGTTGATCATGTCTGGTAAGTGTGTTTCAGGTGATACATGGGTGAAATAGTTCTTATTGATGTTTTTTGTTTTAGGTTCTTCACTTGCTTCGAAGATATTTGGGTGAATACGTCCATGGGCTCTCAGGAGAGGCATTGAGGATCAGTGTTTGGAAAGGTTTGCCCTCTGTTTTATCTCTTTGTGCTGTATGAGTTTGCTAATTTGCTATATCTTGGACAATCAACATTGTAGAAACCATCTATTTCTTTGAGACTGCTTGGCGGAATTTGTGTATGCGGTGATCACTGGATGCCAGTATTTTCTCCCTCTCTTTGATGTTTACTTTTTTTTGTAGGCGATGTTGTCCTCAAAGATTTGAGGTTGAAGGCAGAGGCACTAAATGCACTGAAACTCCCAATCACTGTCAAAGCTGGTTTTGTTGGTACTATTACATTAAAGGTGGCTGATATTATGACCCATAGCTGAGGATGAATTTTGTATCCTGATATATTTCTACATCACTGTTGACGTGCTTTAATTTGTAGAATTTGCTTGTTGTAGATAATATATTGGACAATCATGTATATTATTTTGTTTTTGAGGTGATATGCATTATATTCATAATGCCAGCGGTGACACTTACTTGTTTATGGGTCTTCCTGTTTATCTATTTTACCCTTACACGTATAGTTCAAACATATTTTGGCAGAGATCAATAAACAGTGTTCCTTGCTTCAAAAAACATTATGAATACCTCAAAGGTTTAAACTAAGAAATAATTGCAAGTGAAGTACTATGAATACTTGGTACTACACAAGAGAAAGAAAATATTTTTTTCCTATGGAGATGGGGAATATGGATTGTGCACTTACTATGCTTGTTGAGTTTCTTTTCTTTTCTTTTTTTTTTCTTTTCTCAAACCTGGTTAGTTTCTCACTTTTGTATTCCAAGCCTCTGTTCATTTAAACGTTTATGGTAAATAAAATTATTATTTTTAATTATTTGATTTGTTGGTTGTAACATTGAAAAGTCACCATAAATTATTCTTTTGGCTTCTAGGGGACAATTTTAATTTTCTTCAGTGGAAAAGATAATGGAAATGTTAATTTTAATTATTGTATATATGTATAGATGTGTGTATATATATTTATACTATGTCTCTGGAGGAAATGACTTGCTAATTGGCAAACTAAATTTCTTAGTTTTCCATTGACCAGGAAAAGAAGATAGTTAAGTAATTTTTCTCTGTGCTTCAAACACGGGAAAAAAAATTCATATGGAGCTGAAAATTTTATTCTGATGCCCCTTAAACTTAGTGTTGGTTATAAACACTATCTGCTGGAAATGAGTTTCAAGCTTAACAACTACAAAAATGGAAGACAACAAAAGAGAAAAAGAAAAAATTTCATATGAGATTCAAATATTCTTTATGACTTGCTTAATGACTTCAATATTTGATTGCTACAGCATTGGATTAAATTTGTGCTAGTTCATGGACAAATTTGGAATTATTAATGATTATTGTTCAAATGCTCAGGAAATTAATCATTTAACTTGATTGAAATCTGAAAGTTCATGAAAGTTTCTCTAAATTATTTCTGTTCTGGGTCCTTGTTAGCCTAAATCACACCTTAATTTATGTAACATGTCTACCTATCAGATGGTTATGCCTTGATTATTGATTTTGTCATTTCCATTTTTTTTCCCCTCTTGAACTGTCAGGTTCCATGGAAAAGTTTGGGTAAAGAACCTGTGATTGTTCTCATTGATCGCGTCTTTATTCTTGCTCATCCTGCTTCTGTTGGTCAGACTCTCAAGGTAATATGGTGATTCGTTTGGTTTTAATAATGAAAACTTAATATTTTGATCAACCATGATCTCTTTTCATTTTTCCCCTGATTTAGTTTGTTCATTCTTTTGTGCAGGAGGAGGATAGGATAAAGCTTTTTGAAACCAAACTTCAACAGATTGAAGTAAAATTCTATCTCTCTCTATGCATGACACAATTGCGCGCATGTATTCTTATGTTTTGTTGATGCTTGTTTCCTAACTAACTATCATAATTTGTGCACTACATGAGTCTATATTGAGAGATATGGAGCTTTCTCTCCTGATACACTTATAAATATTTCTTTCATTTTTTTTTTCTCCTTTTATTTGTGCAGGAATCAGAACTGACAATCCTTGAAGGAATATCTAGGTCAAAGTTGGGAAACGTATGGTCTTTGGTTTCAATTTTTCTTTTACTCATGTATTATAGGTGCTTGAGCTAAAGAAAATTTAGTCATCTGTTTTATCATTACCATGCTTATAGAAGACTCTATTCTGATGATTATATCTCTTTTGGGAATGTGTTGATGCAATTTATCAGTTACTAAAACATTGTGGACCTTGCTAATACACGAACATCATGATTCTCCGCTTAAAAACCATTCATTTTTTATTGTGCCTTTACTGTTTATTTCTATCGTCTTTGGATTATTCATTTATCAGCCTTAGCCGTTGCTTGCTGCAATTTACCCATAGAAAAAGTTTGGACAATTTTCTTAGCCTTCAAGATGACAAAGTGGCATTGAGACCTTTCTTCATTTGCTTTCTCTGAAAAAGATGGGCTCTCAGTTCTTTATTTTTTTGTACATACATTTGATCATTTGAAATTATAGTATCATGTGCTTTAATGTGCATTTCTTTATATTAGGGCAATAAACCTGATATTTGATGCTTTTCCAGCCTCCTCCTGGAAATTCATGGCTAGGCTCTTTGATTGCCACTATTATTGGAAATCTTAAGATTTCAATCACCAATGTCCACGTCAGATTTGAGGATGAGGTCAGGTTGGTGTCTATTTATTTTAAAAATTACCCTTCCTCTCTTTCATTTCTAGTTTGGTCTCTGTATGATTTGTGTAGCAACATTTTTTTCTTTTTAGTATTTATACATGACGCAGTATTTTTGTGTTCCATCCTAGCATGCACCATGTTTATTGTAAGAACCTGGATCTTTTTGCAGCAATCCGAGGCATCCATTTTCTTTTGGTGTTACCTTAGCCAAACTGGCAGCTGTCACAACGGATGAGCAGGGAAATGAAACGTTTGACACTAGTGGTGCACTGGATAAATTGCGGAAGGTAGCTTTTCTTCATTTCTTATTTAGCTGTTTCTGCTGAAAAAGATAGCTGAAAAGTAGCCTGTGGCATTCAAATACTATAAGTGCTTGCAAAAATTGCTTGATCAAATTTGCACTTCCATAGTTTCATTTGTATTTGTTTATTTGTTTTCAATATTGTTTGTTGTGGGTGGGACCATGTTTTTGGGAGGTTTTTTTCTGTGACCCAATAGCAGTCCAACTTGCTATGGGCTGATCCATGTTTGTGGGGAGAGGATTATAAAGTATGTGTTTCCTTGGCTTCTAGTTTGGCAACAAGGCAGTGGGGCATACATCGGCCATATATTTCATGAGCTATGAACATGGTTTTTAGAAGGAGATTAAGCAGTATGAGGATTGCTAATAAGGCGATGCTTTGAATGGTTATAGCCTTGCCTAGTTACTCAGCAGCGACAGCATATTTTTAAGTATCTTATGCAGGATATAGCTTTAGTTTGGCAGTATAGGAGGAGGAAAAATTGTAACCAATCTTATGTAGGGTATAGCTTTAGTTTGGGAGGATAGGAGGAGAAACATAATCAATCCTACCTAGTTTTGATTAAGACTTGAGCTGAGTTGAATCATATAAAATTTTCTTCATGTAACACTTCTGTAATGTGGTAGAGAAGTAGTTAGGATTCCTGTAGCTGAGCAGGTGCTTTCCTTTGTATACTGGTGAAACTGACTATTGTGATATTGGAGCAATTGGTGATGTTTTTTTGAAATTCTTGCATGTTAATTTCCTATTAATTTCATCTTATTAAGATTAAACTAATGCATATATTTTTTTTTTGGAACAGTCATTGCAGCTTGAAAGACTTGCTGTTTATCATGATTCGAACAGCCTTCCTTGGAAGATACAAAAGAGATGGGAAGATCTCAATCCCCAGGAATGGGTCGAGGTTGCTTACATCTGGAATCATTAGCCTCTATACTTCTGTTGTAGCATTGTTACTTGTTTTTCCATAGAATAGTTGATCAACTAATATAATGCGTCTTTTTGATTTTTTTTTTCCTTGTGCTGATCCATTAGATATTTGAAGAAGGTATAAATGGACCTTCTAGTAGCTTTGGAATGGTGTCTAAATGGGCTGTTAATCGTAACTATCTGCTGGCACCAATCAATGGAGTCCTCAAATATCATCGTCTTGGAAATCAGGAAAGGGTTGATCCTGAAATTCCATTTGAGAAGGCTTCTCTTGTTTTAAGTGATGTCTCGTTAACAATTACAGAGGTGAAAGCCTTTTCTTCTTATTATTTTAATTTGCTTTATGTCATCTGTCAGTTCTGCAGTTACTGCCATAGTTTGCTGTGGATAAACAAGACAAATTTGAATATCCCTTTCTTTTAGAAAAGCACCTTTTGTCTTATTTGATCACCTCTGGCCTTTGTCCCAGGGTTTCATTGTTCTCTTTTTTTCCACTTTTATTTGTATAGACAAATTATTTAAGTACTTTTCTTCTGTTTTCTTTGCAAGTAATTGATTTGCTAAATTCATGTGCCACTTGTTTTCTTTTTCAGACACAATATCATGATTGGATAAAACTTTTGGAAGTCTTTTCAAGATACAAGAAATATATTGAAATTTCTCATTTAAGACCTGAGGTGCCTGTTTCAAAGAATCCTAAACTGTGGTGGCGTTATGCTGCTCTAGCTGTCCTGCACCAGAAGCAGATGTGGTACATACATGCTATTTTGTAAATATATTTGATTATTTAATGTTCTTTTAGATGTTTCCCTTGCCTCTTGCAAGTGAAATGTATTTTCATTGACAAGCACACATGCTTTATTTGTTTTGGCCAAGCTTGGCTGCAGCAAAAGAAACTGTGCTGCGATCTTGCTTGCTTGGATGGTGTATTGGAAAAGATGATTTAGAGAATTCGTTCAAAAAGAAAAGAAAAAAGGATAATCTACTGAAGCATTCTTTATTGTATTCTGCAATCTATTGTATTTCTGAAGTTGAAACTCTCTTCGTAATGCTATCCTGCTTCAGCTACAGATTGTCATGGGATCGAATCAAACATCTCTGTCAGCTTCGTCGCCGTTATGTTCAGTTGTATGCTAGTTCACTTCAACAATCATCTACCGATGCCTCAGAGCTTAGAGAAATGGAGAAAGATCTTGATTCCAAAGTTATACTTTTATGGAGGTATGAAACACTTATTTATTCTTTTTTGGGGAAAAAAACGTTCTTAGGACGCTCCTTGATGTGCATAAGTGTAATGATCAATGCTGAAGAAAGCATTTGATGATGGACTTCTTGTGTAAAAATGTTCAGAAATGACATAAACCAAATCTGACCATTTTATATCGTAAAATTTTCAAATTGAACTAGTCTCTATTTTTCTTTGGGGGGTTCATAGAGAGACCTATTTACACACTGATTGGTGGCCCTCCCACTTCCTAAGCCTATTCCATCAAAATTAACAAGAACAACCCTTAGGAATCTTTGTGAAAATGATTTCACAAATGAAATCTGACCATTTTATATGGTTTGTGAAATTCTCAAATTGAAATGAGCTCTTCTGTATCTTTTTCCTTTGGGTTCATAGAGACACCTATTAGGCTTAGGTTACACATAGGTTGGTAACCCTCCCACTTCCTGGGTCATTCCATCAAAATTGCCAAGAACAGTCCTTAGGAATCTTAGCAAAAATCTATAATCTTTTGATGGGTTCTGTGATCTCAATCCCAACATAACCCATTAAAAGAATTGGATTACCATAAGCCAAACTTCTTTGAAGGCTGATCAAGCCCTGAAATGTCATTTGCAAATTCGTATTATGACCTTTATGATGAATGTGGTTTGGTATCATAAATCTGCATTAAACCAAAATCAATGAGAACAAGAAAAGCCAGACCTGCTATGTGATAGCATTGCTTCTCACATCCATCATGATGCTGGTTACAATGTTGATCCCCTATAAAACCCATCAAAATGATTGATTGATATTGAGCTGACCTTTCCTTTAAATGCTAGGCAACTCCTGGTCTCCAAATTTCATATTGTAAAAACTGTTTCTAATGTTCCTGTCATGCATTTTACTCCAGGCTAGTTTAAGTGCTATTGTAGTATTTTATGATATGTACGAGGTTCAATGCCTTGAACAATGACAAATTCTAGAATGTCACTCTTACTTTTCCATCTGTTCTCATTATATTTCTGTGTTGGTGTTTTGTGTTTCATTTGTGTATCATTTTAGGTTACTTGCTCATGCTAAGGTTGAATCTGTAAAATCAAAGGAAGCAGCGGAACAGAGGAGGCTTAAAAAGAAAAGCTGGTTCTCATTTAGATGGTTGGTTGGAACTTTATTTTTTTGTTTTTCGTTTTGTTTTATTTCACTTCTAGATCTGGTGAAATCTATATGTTTACTTGTAATTATGATTTTCAAAATCTACCTATTTATTTTGATTTTGCATTTCCCCTTAGGAGCACAGAGTCTGAAGATGACAATAGTGTGGATGCTTCAGAGGGGTCACAGTTAACAGAAGAAAGACTGACTAAAGAAGAATGGCAGGCAATTAATAATTTACTTAGTTACCAGCCCGATGAGGAGATAATGCCGCATATAGGAAAAGACACGCAGAATATGATTAAACATTTGGTGACTGTATCTATCTGGCAGGCTGCTGCCAGGATTGTTGATATAAATCAGAAGGAGATTATTTGCGGTAGATTTGAGCAACTATATGTGTCAACAAAGTTTAAAAATCGAAGTACCCACTGTGATGTGTTACTGAAATTCTATGGTTTGTCCGCACCTGGTGGTTCACTTGCCCAGGTTTGTTGGCTGTGATAGAAAGATCACGGTACACTTTGCCTTTGAGTTAATAGTCAGTAGTTTTCACACCTGAATAGAAATTTGAACTGTTGAGTTTATTTTGAGATAGATCAGTACTTTGTAGAGTTTTTTTTGAACTCCTTTTTCTGTTAGATTTCTATTTTTCCATTTTTAAGGTGCTGTGGTATCATTTCTGTTCTAGGCTTTTGTTGTCTATGCCAAAACTTTGTATCTTGTAAAAACAAAAACTAATTTTTGTGGTTTCTCTAAGCTGTGGACCCCTTTTTTTCTTTTGTAAAATACCAAAATGCAAAAATAAATATATTTTTACAATAGATTTTTCTTTGAAAGTTGAGAAAAAAAAGAGCCAAAAACCAGAACAATAACAAAATCAAACAATCGATTCAAATTCATTTTAATGGGTTTTTAGAATAAATTTCTATAATGAAGACATAGATTTTTGGTCTGCATGTATTTCATACTTTTATTGGACTTATATACAGTATGCAATTTGTTTCTCAGAGTGTATCTAGCAAGCAGAAGGTGAATGCATTATCTGTTAGTTTTGTACACTCACCAGTTGGGGAGAATGTTGATTGGAGGCTGTCAGCTGCTATTTCTCCTTGCCATGTTACGGTGATTAATTAGTTCCTGAGAGATTGGGAGTGGAGTGATTTGTACTAATATCAAGCTGCATGGAGTAGTTATACTGCTTTCCTTGCCAATAAGATCTTGAGGAAGACATTTTACTATTTGCTTCTCATATCTTTCCCTTTTTCTGTTGCAAATCATCATTTTCCCTCTCTTCCTTATGTCACTTTTGCTGACAGGTTATGATGGAAAGCTTTGATCATTTTTTTGAGTTTCTGAAGAGAAGTAATGCAGTCAGCCCTACTGTTGCTCTGGAAACTGCAAATGCTTTGCAGGTATTGATGTCAATATGTTGAACAGATCACAGTATTAATGTTAAACTAATTTCTTCCTTTTCCAATGCCAAGTGCAGATGAAGATTGAAAAAGTGACTCGTCAAGCACAGGAACAATTTCAGATGGTATTAGAGGAACAGAGCAGGTAATTATTTGTTCATATATTTTCCTTATTTGTTTTAAATTTCCCTGCTACGATGTTTATTTTTGCCAAAAAGGAGCAAATTGACATGTATATCTGCTTGGTTTCTCAGATTTGCTCTTGACATAGATTTGGGCGCTCCAAAAGTCAGGGTTCCTATAAGGACAGCTGGTTCTTCAAGTTGTGATGTGCATTTTGTTCTGGATTTCGGTCATTTTACATTGCAAACTGTGGTATGGATCTTATTTAGACTTTTCCAATCAGTTTTTATCTGTGCTCAAAATTTATATATTGTTCCAGGAAAGTCAGTCTGATGAACAAAGGCAAAGTCTGTATTCTCGTTTCTACATATCTGGAAGAGATATTGCTGCATTCTTTACAAATTGTGATTCTGACCATCAGAATCCTATGGTGGTTGTACCAAAAGATAATACTCGTGCAAGAGCATCTTGCTTTCCAGAAAAAAATGATATTTACTATTCTCTCATTGATAGGTGTGGAATGGCGGTAATTGTTGATCAGGTATACTGTTTAGCTTATTCTTTTCTCAAACACAATACTTTTATTTCTCTCTTTGATTTTCAAATATTGCACACATGAGTTTACCAGTAAAATGTTAAGAATCTGATATAGAATAATTACTCTGGATATTAATACTTTTAAAAGTTGTTGTAGTAGTTGTACTTATGCACATGTTTATTTAAAGATGAAAGTGCCTCACTAAGTAAGGTGTTGATGCTCATATCTATTCAAGTGGCAAATATTGATTGATGTATTGCTGCTTTATATCTTGAAAATGTCATCCAAGTTCACATTTACTTCAGTTTTGGACAGTTTCTTGAAATGTTAATCGTAGCATATAACTTTTTTGTTTTCACCTTTTTGCGAACTCTCTTGTAACTTTAGTGTTAGCACTTGAAAAACTTTTGGTTTTGCTTATTGTTGGAGTATGAACCTGAGGTGATGTTACTTATCTGTTTATTGAAGATCAAAGTACCTCACCCAAGTTATCCTTCAACACGCATATCTGTTCAAGTGCCAAATCTTGGCATTCACTTTTCACCAGCGAGATATTGTAGACTTGTGGAATTGTTGAATATGTTGTATCACACAATGGAAAACTGTGGTCAATCAGCTGTTGATAATTTTCAAGCTGAATTTTCTCCTTGGAGTTCTGCAGATATTGCTACTGATGCTCGAATCCTTGTTTGGAAGGTAAATCCTCATGTTTTTAATTATAAGCAGAGTTAGCTGGTTGAATACATGCTTGGGAGTGAGAACTGATTACTGTATCAAATTTCTTTTTTTAGGGGATTGGCAATTCTGTTGCTACATGGCAGCCCTGTTTTCTTGTGTTATCTGGACCTTTTCTTTATGCTACAGAATCTCAGAGGTCTCTGGGCTACCAGCGGTGCTTGAGGTTTGCTTTTTCAATCATCTCTTTCCCATTATTTTCCAGGTTCTGGTTTCTGCCTGCTGCTTGTAATGTAGATGTCTTGATTATGTTAATTCTTCCATCAAATTTTTTCCTTCTACCACCTAGCCTTTTTTAACTCTTTGGTTTTATTAAATTGCTTGGGCTGATGACATATGTTATCTAGTTTGGAGATTTGACACACACTTAATCTAAGACTTCACTGTTGCAGTATGGCTGGTAGACAGGTGAGTGATGTTCCTCTGTCAAATGTTGGTGGCTCCCCATTCTGTGTTGCTGTCTACAATAGAGGAATGGACCTTCAACAGGTGAGCCATGTAGGTTTGATGTTATTAAATGCTTGCAGATTATGGCAGTGGCTTATGCTTGCTCTTGACCTGGACCTCAATGAACCTAAGCTTTTTCTTTCATGCACACCCACTACTACAATCTCTTCTCTTCTCTCATGATCACGTAATGTATCTGTGCACTATGAGATTCTTGAACCATGCTGATTCTCCAAAACTGAGGGAAAATGAAAATTATGTACAGAAGGATTTTGGAACTCTTTTATGCCTACTTAGAATGAAGCAGACTGTCCATTCAAGAAAAGACACGGCATGCGTATGACATGGAAATATTGCCGTGTATTTCTGCAGGATAGTATTGTTCTTTGTGATTACTTGACCTAATGCTGTTTATAAACATCAATTGTCATGCTACTACTATAAAAATTAGCTTGTTTAAAGAATGCTTCCAACTTTTGTTCATTGAATTGAACTACATGCATTTTTGAACATCATAATTGGACGTAGCTCATGTTTAGTTGTGCACTATGATGATAATGGAAAATAATTAATTGGCCATGGGATTCACCTCGTGTTCTTTTTTTTTTTTTTCTGCTGCTGGAGTTTATAGAAATCTGAATGTAAATATTGTTGGATTTTGTAACTGCTAAGTTGTGCATGAGACAAACATAGTCATTAATGACATGATTTAATGCTATTTTATTTCATGGTACTGAGCTCACTGAGCTTTTACATAAATGTAATGAAAAATGAAATATATACTGCAACTGATTGCATCTATGCTTTTTGGTGGTTCTTGACATTTGTTGTCTTTTATGAATTTAATTATGTATCTTATCCCCAGGCATTGGAATCTTCTAGCACCTGGATTTTAGAGTTTCGAGATGAAGAGGAGAAAGCAATTTGGTTTAAAGGACTTGTGCAGTCTACATATAAAGCTTCTGTATGATGATGATATTATTGTAGGCAATTGTTTTTTTTGTTTTTTAGTAATTTGGGTGCTTATTACTGAAAGTAACATTAATTTTAAATGCAGGCTCCTTCATCAGTTAATGTACTTGGGGAAACAAATGAAATTGCAGGTGAATTTGGTGAACCCCGGAGTCCAAATTTGAAAACAGCTGACCTTGTCATTAATGGGGCACTAGTGGAGACAAAGTTTTGTATATATGGAAAGGTTAGATGTCGTGCAATGTCCTAAGGAGGAGAAAAAAAAAATTTATATATATATATACAAACTTTTACTAATTCATACAATTCTTTTTTATGCTTATTGAATTTTTAGGTGAATTCATCTAGCTATTAGCTATAACATGATACTGGTTAGATTATTGTTGCAATTAGACCAGCCACCTCACTGGTCCAGTTTGGACCGGAATTTGGGGGTGGGGGGGTGGGAGGGGGGCTAGTCCTAGTTCCATTCTTGGGAACTGTAACTGGATGGAACTCTTCTGGCTGCTGCCAGTTCTGGCTATTTTCGGTTAAAAAAAAAAAAGAAGAAAAGAAAAGAGAAACACGGAAACTAGACCAGAACTGGTTTACATCTCAGATCAGAGCCTTGTTGGCTCAGAACTGCCAGTTCACTGAACCAGCCACTTCAAGTTGCAATTGCCTTTCAAATTTCTCATTACTTCCAAGATTACTAATTGAGTACTCAATATTTGTTCATTTATCGTGCAGACTAGAGATGAAGTTGATGAGAAACCTGAGGAGACTCTAATTATCGAGGTTCTTTTTGGTGGGGGAAAGGTTTGTGCTGTTATATTATTGATGGTTTCTTGTCTTTAAATGTGACTTAGAGGGATGAAATTGGCTCTCTCTATTAATTTTGTACTTTTATTAGAAAGGTCCGAAGATTCCGCGACACAGCAATTTTTGTTGGCTAAATGATAATAATAGGCTTGAGATAGACAAATCGGCTTGAAGTAGGAGAAATCACAATAGAATTTCTACAACAATCCAAATACCAATTCCTTTTGTTTGCTTTCAGAAACAACTAAAATTTGTTGCTACTGCTTTTGCTTGTGTGATAATGTTGCTTTGCAGGTGTACATGATTCGCTCGGAGGGTGACCTGACAGTCAAAATGAAGTTGCACTCTTTGAAAATTAAAGATGAACTTCAAGGTTGTGTGTCTACAGAACCTCAGTATTTGGCCTGCTCTGTGCTGAAAATGGATAAGACAGTCTCTTCTCCTAGCCCTCCAGACCTGGAAGAGAGAGATATGTCTTTTGTACCTCCTGATGATGAAGATAATTTTACGGATGCTTTGCCCGATTTTCTGTCATCTGATTCTGGTGTTTATTCACCAAGGAAGAATACATCTCATTTTGAAACTGGGGGAGATACCTATGAATCTTCTGAATTTGATTCTGCGGACGCTTTAATGCATGAACAGGCTCTGTTAGAAGGAAAGCAAATTTCGAATGAGATATTTTATGAGGCAGAGGGTGGTGATAGTTTGCATTTTGTATCTGTTATCTTTTCAACAAAGAGTTCCTCTTCATCTGATTATGATGGTGTAGATACGCAGGTACAAACTTGATTATTACGAATTTCAATTATTAGTATGTCAAATATTAAATTGTTATGCTGATGTGTACATTTGAAATTTTCAGATGAGTGTTCGCATGTCCAAACTGGAGTTCTTTTGTAACAGACCTACTCTTGTTGCTTTAATTGGTTTTGGCTTTGATCTAACTAATGCAACTTCTGCTCAAAGTAGCACAGATGTCGCTGCAGTATCAGATGATAAATCTTTGATTAACAAAGAAAAAACTGAAGATAGTGGGCGAGTTAAAGGAGTTCTGGGGTATGGTAAAAATCGAGTTGTATTTGATCTGAACATGAATGTTGACAGTGTCACTGTCTCTCTCAATAAAGAGGATGGTTCTCAGTTTGCTGTGCTTGTGCAAGAGCGTTTCCTGTTCGATTTTAAGGTGAGGAGAATATTATCATGAACACCTTTTCTGCACATCTTTCCTCTTTGAATATTACAATGAAACTTGAAACTCCATTTTGAAGTTCTTATGGACCCTGTCCAACTGTACATTTTTTCTTTAATGTTGTATCACTTCTTTTGCTCTCCTCCATTGCTAAATCCAATATAACTTTTAGGCATAGCATCTTCTTTGCCCTTGTGCCTGTCTTCCTCTATATTTTAGATTAATATTCCCATCTTGCTATGTTATTTGACTTCTGTTAATTTTTTCTTCAAGCTCCATCCAGGTTCTCTTTCTATTGAAGGCACATTAGGAAATTTCAGATTATGTGATATGTCATTTGGAGCAGATCATTGGTGGAGTTGGCTTTGTGATATCCGTAATCCAGGGCTTGAATCGCTTATAAAGGTAGTTGCTCACTTAGTTTTGGCTCTGGTATCATATAACTTCTAGTTAAACATAGTTGCTTTGTTTTTCTTTTCCAGTTCAAGTTTAGTTCTTACAGTGCTGAGGATGATGATTATGAAGGATATGATTATAGTTTGAGTGGACGGCTATCTGCCGTACGCATTGTTTTCCTCTATAGATTTGTCCGAGAGGTATGTTTCAATACAACTGGTGAATCTGAATTAGTGTCAGCATTTTTGTTTTTCTGCATGCAAATTAACGAAAAAAAATCTGAACATATGATTCTTGAATTTTTTTTTTTTTTTAATGAAAGAATGTTTTCCTTAAAATTTTCTTGGTGTATTGATCAATTTTCCACCTTGGAGCATGTTACACCTTTAATTACTATGGTATAAAGGATAAGGTCAAGGCATGTGTATGGTACAAGATGACATGAACTCTCTTTGGTAGAATAATTCCCAGATTTATTTTAAGAAATCAAATCAAGAAGAACCCACTTGAATGGCTCTTGGGTTGGAGTTATCTGGAATCTTGATCATCATTTTTTTTTTTGGTGAAAGCTGTAATGGAGCATCACGAGTAGCTAATAAAGTTGTCACATAACAGGGCTAAATTGCTGATTGTTTGAGTAGAAAAGATAGTTACTTGATATGGTACCCTAGTGCCATATTCGACATTCTACTCTCCTTCTCAAGTTACTGCTACTCTACTTGCTTCCTTCATCAAATGTTTTTTTTTTTTCTCATTTTCCAATATACCATGGACACTAAAATGCCCTTGAAATGGTTCTCTTGGCTCAACAAATTTTTTACCAAAGTTAATGTTCCATAGGATTTCAAGTGTTGCCCATTTGCTGAATATTTGAGAAAGACATGGAAGTGAAAATTTAGGAAGTTGCTATCATTTGGTTTTAGAGATTTGGATTTGGGCTTTGTAATTTGATTTTAGGATTAATTCTTTTTAATAATTTTTTTTGGTTAAAACAATAAAAAAATGTAATATTTTGAAATTAAAAATTTTTACTTTTTTTTTAAAAGTAATTTCTTATTCTTACTATCCGAAATTTGGAATTTATTGAAAGTAAAAGTTTTTCCAAATTTGGCCAAAACTTAATTTTGGGCCCTATTGGATATAGATCAAAAGTTCAATGGCTAAAATTGGCTTTTACCGGAAAAAACTATATACCTATTCCAATATATGTGTTGAGATTGTGCCACCACACCTGTAAGATATTTTGAAAGAGTCAAACACCCTTACATACTGTGTGCTGAGTGCATAGCAAACAGAGCATATTTTAAAGGCAAATGTACCAATATGCAAAAAAACAGTTTCCGAATCATCTGGGATTGAAATGTTTACTGGTGGCCATTTCTCACTCTTACGGTGACAATTAGCACGTAAACATTAGAAGATAATGCTATTGAATGTGAATCTTTGGATTGCAATTGCATCAGTAACTGATTCCTCGTGTTAATCCTATTTAGGACCATTGAATACTGAAAAAGCCTTTACTTTGGAGGTGCTCCATCCTTTCAAATTGATTAAGCTTGGGCTGATACATTTTGGATCAAAACAAGACATGCCATGAAATCATCATTTCTCAGAACAACTGATGTTCAAGCCATGCCTGTGATTCCCTGTAAAAATTAAAAGAACTAGAATTATTAAGAAACAAAACACCTCCCATCTCTGTTCTTTAGAAATTTGAGAACTGGAAAATATCCTTGAATATTGCAGCATCCATCAAACTGATGTTTTGAACTTTTGCATTATAAAAATTGAATGACACTAGAGATAAGGAAAAAATATTAAGTTACACTTAATTTTCATTGCCCTCCCCCCATCCCAAAAAAAAAAAAAAAAAGGAAGAAGGTTTTGGACTTACTGTATTCTGCACCACATTTCCGCAGGTTACTGTGTACTTTATGGAACTCGCGACTCCACATACTGAAGAAGTAATTAAGCTCGTTGATAAAGTTGGGGGTTTTGAGTGGTTAATTCAGAAATACGAGATTGATGGAGCCACTGCATTAAAGCTGGACCTCACACTTGATACTCCAGTTATCATTGTGCCAAGAAATTCTATGAGCAAAGAGTATGTAGATTTGCAATTTAGTCGATGTTATATAATGTTCAGTATAGTTACTTTGAAAGTTTTGGCTACTGGAAGTTACTTTACTGAAAGAAGTATGGGATTTTGCCAGATGTTCAGTAAATGAAAAGGTCTTTTCTCCTGGTGCAGCTTACTCATAACTAAGTTTTGTGAAAATTTGAGAAGTTTGAATTGATATCAAGGTTGCTGCAAATCTTAGTAGATCAGTGGCAGAGCTAGAAATATTTCTAGTGGGTCATTTATTAAACATGGTTTTCCAGTGGGGCCAATTTGATTGAAAACTCTAAAATGTTTTACATACTATGTACTTTTTAAACTTTTTCATCAATTTAAGCCTATATTATAAATATATTCGTTTAACTTGAGTACAGTAAATTGACCCCACTAAATTAGCTTTTGCTCCGTCTCCCGAGTAGATTGGAACACGATTTCAACTTTGGATGGCATGCAGACATAGAGTTGTATTGGGGATATCTTCTTGTTTTCTTTGTATTGCTTTCATGCCTTATCAGAGGTCTTCTTGCATTTATTTGGAAGTCTGGATTTTTACATTTGCTGCAATTCTTTATGCTGTTGGATGTCATAACTTGTTTATATGTTGGGGATATTACAGTTTCATTCAACTTGATCTGGGCCATTTAGAAGTGACAAATGAATTTAGTTGGCATGGCTGCCCAGAGAAAGACCCTTCAGCTGTGCACATGGATGTTCTTCATGCTAAGGTAGTTTGGAAGTTATATATATATAATATATGTAATTATTTGGTTTACTGTTTGTGAAATGAGAACTCCAGTTCTAAATTTCATTTAACTGTCTTAATGTCAGATTCTGGGAATCAACATGTCTGTTGGACTTGATGGTTGTTTAGGTAAGCCTATGATACGGGAAGGAAAAGGACTAGATATTTATGTGCGTCGAAGTTTGCGGGATATCTTCAGGAAAGTACCAACATTTTCTCTTGAAGTAAAGGTAATATTTGGTTGGGCTTTATTGATACGTTGTTCTCTTTTTTTATTTTTTTTTTGCCACTTGCTGTATTTTAATTGCTCTTGTGAGGGAATATTCAGTTTTTCTCATTGATTGTGTGGATTGATAAGGTCAACTGTATGATGTTATTCAATGTTGTTTGCAACACAGAATGAATGGTGCAAGCATCCAATTTTCTTTTGTTTTTTTTGCCATGTTTCTTTTTTATTATTCTCAGTTTGAAGAGTAGGATTATCCTCAAATTAACCCTCTTAGGTTTCCAGTTTGATGGAATTGTAATTAGCTGACAGCCTTTAAAGTAACATAGAAAAAACAAAGCTTTCCCTATTAGTACTTTATAAAGTTGTTGCTTTCTGTGGCCACTTTTGGTTTTCCATGTGGCTTGTTGCTTGTGTGTGGTAATTCTTGTTGCTAATTTTCGAGCAGGTGGATTTCCTTCATGGAGTCATGTCTGATAAAGAATATAATGTAATTCTTAGTTGCACATCTATGAATTTATCTGAAGAGCCAATGCTTCCTCCAACTTTTCGTGGTAGCCAAGCTGGTTCAAAAGATACAATGGGATTGCTGGTAGACAAGGTCAATTTGAATAGTCAAATCCTATTTTCTCAAACTGTTAACATAATGGCAGTTGATATCGGCTATGCACTGTTGGAGCTCTGTAATGGTGTGCATGAGTCACCTTTAGCTCATCTTGCTGTGAGTCTCTTCGTTCACTATTATATACGTTATGCCAATGAACATCTGCCCCTCCCAACAACAAAACACACACACCACAGATTTCTGCTTGTCCTTTGTTTTTTATGTTGAATGTTATTTAATTTGTTGCTTCGAGTCCTGATTGTGTCCTTTTTCAGCTGGAAGGTCTATGGGTTTCATACAGAGCATCTTCATTGTCAGAAACAGATCTCTACATAACTATTCCCAAATTCTCTATCTTGGACATTCGACCTGTTACAAAACCTGAAATGCGCCTGATGCTTGGATCATCCACCGATGCTTCTAAACAAGTTTCTGGTGGAAATTTTTCTCATTCACTGAGCAGGGGCAGCTTTAGGAGGATGCACTCTGATTATGGCTTTGATGTGGATGTACCATATTCAACAATGTTTTTGATGGACTATAGATGGCGTGTTTCCTCCCAATCATGTGTGGTCCGGGTCCAACAACCTCGTGTCCTTGCTGTACCGGATTTTCTTCTCGCTGTGGGAGAGTTTTTTGTGCCATCTTTGGGGGCAATAACTGGAAGAGAGGAAACCATGGATCCTAAGAAAGATCCCATCTGTAAAAACAATAGCATAGTACTTACGGAGCCAGTTTACAGACAGAGTGAAGATGTGGTGCACTTGTCTCCTAATAGGCAGTTAATAGTAGATTACAAGGGAGTTGATGAATATACATATGATGGGTGTGGAAATGTTATCTTCCTAAATGAGGAAAACAATATCAAGGAATTTCATTCATTGAGATCCCGACCAATCATAATAATTGGACGTGGTAAGAGGCTGCGGTTTGTTAACGTAAAGATTGAGGTACTTGTGGTGCCCACTTTTTATGAATATTATCTCACTTTTATGGCTGTGTCTTATCTATTCTGCTCACTGGATATGTGCATCTATGAACTGGTGATTCACATGCTAAAGACGAAAGGTGGATAAATAAGGGATTAATGTAATATCACTGGGCTAAAAGGTTCTATATCTTACTCGTTCAGCTCTGAATCTTGTCATTGGAAGCATTCTACACACACTTGTCTCTTCTAAATGTCGAACACACTTTTGTTCTATGCAGTATCTAATTAGGAAATCTGTCTGAACACCTAGCAGTAGGAAATTGTACTATTTTAATTGCTTGTTAATTTCTGGTCTATACTAGGTATTCTGAATTATAAGCCTTTTGAATAGTTAGCACAGTGACATTCTTGATACAGTTATTTATTTGTTTATTTTACGCTAGTAGCACGTTGTCTTCAAAATATAATTTCTACAAATTTAAGTTAATTTCTTTATGACAATTGGAAAAGCAGAACATGGATGTGGTATCTTGTTTTATTTGTTTAGCTTTTGTGGTAGTCTTTAAGATGTTTCTTGTTTATCTTGTAATGCAACCAATTGAACAGATGGCCTTTTCGTAAATATAATAATATGTTGTTCCTTACTTCATTAGAATGGTTCCCTTCTGAGGAAGCATGCATACTTGAGTAATGATAGCAGTTATTCAACCGCCATTGAAGATGGTGTTGATATTTTATTGGTGGAAAATTCTTCATCTGATGATGACAAAAAGATTCTGGATGACGTTCATAAATCATCAAACACCTCAAATACTTCTGACTCTCAAAATGATTCAAGTGGAGTGCAGAGCTTCACCTTTGAAGCCCAGGTTTTTTTATGGTCTTGTCTTCTTTCATCATTTTGATACTTTATGGTTTGCTGGATTTTAAATGCTGTCATCTGCTTTTATTATATTCATTTAGTTTTTGCTCGTTTTCATATAAATATGTGGTGACTATAAAAACTTCAAAATTATTAGCTGCTGGCTATATGTTATGGTTCTGCTAGCTCATTTGTCTCTGTCATTTTCTATCGCATGCGAAGTTAAGGCTGATATCTGCAAGGATTGTTGGACCTTCATCCTCCTAAGAATTTACATGCGGTATTTTATTGTTTGAAGAATATAATGAACATTTATGAGAGATCTTCTGCAAAAATTAAATGTTTGCAGCTCCTTTTGCATTTTGTCAACCGCCGAGTTAGAGTGGTTTGGAGAAGAGCTCTGTTAGGACTGAATTGTAAATGTTAAAGGGCAGCTGGTGGGCTCAGTAGTAAAAATAGTTAACTGTGTATTTAGGGCTGATATGTCAATTTACATCCATTAATATGATTCTGATTTCTATTCTCTCTCTCTTTTCATTTTCTCTGTTCTTTTCTCTCTCCTGCTCTCTTCTTTTCCTTCTGTTTCTCAGTAAACAATCGGTTAGGGCATTGCATGTCTGCTCTTCCTAACAGGCTCTTAAAACAAGTTCCTTAGAAGTTAGCTGGGGTGTATGTCAGAGTTCTGAGTAGAAATCACGGAATTTTAGAAGGGAAAGAATAAGGAAAGTAAAGAGGAATAGAGCAGAAATAAGTGATTTCGGTGGTAAGTTGATGTGAATTCTACTTTTGAGCGGATAAGTATAGGATAAAATGGTCCATGCTGAATCCTTTCCTTTTTTAATTGATGTAGTTGTTTTGATAACGAATTAAATAGTGCTTCTCGGGTCATGATAATCATCACTGGATAATGGTTTTAACTAATAATAATTTCGAGCAGGATGTGATTTTTGTGACTTTTAACTTGTCTTTGTGTTTATCTAGTTGAAACTTGGTTTATTATTATATTCAGGTTGTTTCTCCTGAGTTTACCTTCTATGATGGTACAAAATCTTCATTAGATGACTCTTCATATGGGGAAAAGCTTCTGCGTGCAAAAATGGATTTGAGTTTCATGTAAGGAATACCAGTTTATTACTTTGTATGTTTTTACTGCCATTTGGTTTCTGCATATTTGAAAGGAGGGAGCATGTATGTATCACCTTTCTCTTCATGATTATTTTATCTTTGATTTTTCCTGATGTCCAGTCATCAGGATTACCATTATTGCAATGAAGCATGTGGCCATTGGCCTCTCCAGAAAGCAATTGCAATTTTGAAGTTCATTGTTCATGTCATATTGATGGCTATCAAGATGGTCCTTAATTCCATGGTTCTGAGTGGATGCAATGCCTGGATGTATGAACCTCGATAATGAATAGTTCAGAAAAAGTGTCATATTTAAATGAAAAGGCAACGATAATCAGAAAGCATTCATATGCATAGAAAATACCATAGCTTTACCCTCCTCACTTCTTCCCTAACGTCTATGTGGTCTGTGATGACGGGGGCACTTGGGTATTTTTGCCTACTAGTTGGTGTAGATTGTTGATGAGAACTCACAATATCCTAATGTTAAATGGAAGCTCAAATTCTCAATTTTAGCAATTAGATGTCTGTTATTGAAAATAGCTAATGATTACTTAGGATAAGATACTTGGAAGAAATTTTAGCAGAGATATTTGATATGCCTATTTTCTACTTCTAATTCCGGTAAAACTTTTTTTTGGAAGTAGGACTAAGCAAACTTCGGTTAAACTGACTGAACCGGAACAGTTCATTTTTGTTTGGTTTTAGCATGAATGGTTCAGTTTTGGTTTTCATAGAAAAAAGATTGAAATTTTTTTAGTTCATTTCGGTTTTCATGAAGCCCAAAACCATAAAAAATAGCTAAAACCCGGTCGAATCATTTCGAAAATCTTTTGTTTTTCAGTGTGCTTTTGTTTGGTTCAAACTGAACCAAATGGACTGAGTGATCACCCCTATATGTAAGTATAATTATTTCGTATGCATTTGGCTGTCGAAAAATAAAAAATAGATTATTGAAAACTCATTTCCATATATATATATATATATATATACAACCTTTGTTTTCTTAAGCCTTCCTGGCTTTGTTCTATTTTAATGATATTTTCCTTCTTTACTTGACAGGTATGCCTCAAAAGATAATGATACCTGGATTCGAGCTCAGGCGAAGGATCTGACAGTTGAGGCTGGTTCTGGTCTCATGATTCTGGATCCGGTAGATATTTCAGGGGCATACACATCTGTGAAGGAGAAGACAAATATGTCTTTGACATCTACGGATATATGCTTCCATCTTTCCTTGGGTGCTATTTCTCTTTTACTTAACTTGCAGAATCAAGCTGCTGCGGCATTACAATTTGGAAATGCTATTCCCTTGGCACCTTGTATAAACTATGACCGAATATGGGTCTCCCTGAAAGGTTGTCTTCTATTTAACTGGAGTATTTGTTGAGTTGCCTTCGAGATGAGTATCTTAATTATGTTAACCTTGGGCTCTGGAACCTGCTTATTGGATTTGATTAACTTTTTGTTCTTCTCTTACTATTATATTGGGTATTTTATGCAGAAAATGGGCCTCGTAATAATCTTACCTTCTGGAGACCTCAACCTCCATCAAATTATGTTATATTGGGAGATTGTGTGACGTCAAGGTAGACTTTATCCTCTCTCTCTCTCTCATGCACACATTTTATTCTCGACAATTTCTTTAAAGTTTTGTGAAAAAGAAAACCTACTGCTTAAATTCAATGACCTTACCTATGTTTCCATTATAGGATGACGTATTGAAGGTTATGTATCCTCCCTGACATAAATAGGTGCATCCATCGCAGTGTTTGTTTTACAGTTTAAAATTACTTTGAAGAAAGATAGACAGCTTTCTTGAGTTCTTACAGTGTAAAATTACTTTGAAGAAAGATAGACAGCTTTCTTGAGTTCTTCAGCGGTTATATTGGGATATGGAAGACTTGAAATGTCCTTGCTTTTTGTGGACTGAGTCTTCTTGTGTCATATTCGTAGGATGAGTCTTTTAAAATATTGTCTAGGACTAATTAGTTGTAGTCTTCAATTTTTCATTCAAAGTTCAAATACTGCCTAAAAAAGCGATAGTGTATTGCTTTTGATAAATGCTAATTACACCTGCTCTATACTTGATTTTGATGTGAAGACTTATCTGAAATATAACCAAGCTGCCACATTTTTAATCCATTATTTTTGGTAGATTTCTTTTTAAACTGAATGTAATAGTTTCTATTTTTTCATTTCTCTAATATTGATTTTTTCTTTTTATGTATATTTCTCCACTTCTACTTAGATATGGTTCATTAATCTTAAACATGTATGTTTGTTTTATTTCATTTTTTTGCACAGGTGCATTTGAATTCCCTTCTCTTGTGGTTTCTCATTGCTAATTCTGATTGTTTCATTATCAGGACAATTCCTCCTTCACAAGCTGTCATGGCAGTAAGTAACACATATGGACGTGTGAGAAAGCCAATTGGATTCAATCTTGTTGCCTCCTTCTCAGAAATTCAAGGAGTTGGTGTTGCAGGTTCTGATTCTGACAGTGATTGTTCTCTTTGGATGCCTATTGCTCCAGCAGGATACACTGCACTGGGTTGTGTAGTGAATGTTGGAAACCAACCACCAGCAAATCATATTGTTTATTGCCTACGCTCTGACCTTATAACATCCACATCGTATTCAGAATGCATATATAGTGTGCCACCAAATCCTTTATCTGCATCTGGGTTTAGTATTTGGCGTATGGACAATGTTATTGCATCTTTTTATGCCCATTCTTCAACTGATTTGCCACCTAGTGTCAGTTGTTGTGACCTCAGTCATCTTCTCCTCTGGAATTCTATTCGGCATCATTCTCCCACTAAAGAAATCGCATCAGATACTGGTGACTATGGCCTTAAAAGTCAGGGAATAGGTTGTGAGAATGCAAGTTCATCTGGATGGGACCTTATCAGGTCAATTTCAAAAGCATCTAATTGTTATGTATCGACTCCCAATTTTGAGAGGATATGGTGGGACAAAGGTAGTGATATACGGCGACCAGTTTCCGTATGGAGGCCGATAGCACGTCCTGGTTATGGCATACTGGGAGATTGCATTACCGAAGGGTAAGACTATTTTCTATGTTCTTTTTTTTGTTTTCGACCTTTCCTAACTGTGGCACTGGATCTTTATACTTTTGAAAGTCTTCAATAATCAAGCAGTGGGATTACATTTTTCTTTTTTGCAGCTTGGAACCACCTGCTTTGGGCCTAATTTTTAAGGCTGATAATCCTGATATCTCTTCAAGGCCTGTGCAGTTTACTAAAGTTGCACATATTGTGGGGAAAGGCATTGATGAAGTCTTTTTCTGGTATCCAATTGCTCCTCCTGGTTATGCTTCATTAGGATGTGTTGTAACCAAAACAGATGAAGCTCCTGGATTAGCTCTAGTGTGCTGCCCAAGGATGCATCTTGTTAACCAAGTAAATATAATTGAGGTGCCCATATCAAGATCTTCAAGCTCAAAATTGTCTCAATGCTGGAGCATTTGGAAAGTTGAAAATCAGGTTAAAATAAAAGTAACCTGAACCTTTAGACTTAATTTTTCTTTATCTTGTGTGGCCTCTATGTATTAACATTACTATGACAGTTTCAGCTAAATAATAATTTAGTTCTTAAATTGTTGCAATCCATTTTTGTCTAAGATGCGGCTTTTCAACCTGTTAAAGTTTTACTTGAATTTAGGGAATAATAATGTTTATATGTTTCTTTAGGCATGCACTTTTCTTGCCCGCTCTGATCTTAAAAAGCCATCAAATCGGCTGGCTTTTGCAATTGGTGATTCTATGAAGCCAAAGTTAAAGGAAAATGTAACTGCTGAGTTGAAGATAAGGAGCTTTTCTGTAACTGTTTTAGACAGCCTATGTGGAATGGTGTGTAGATTCTGGATAAGCATCCTAAACCTTGACAAAAAGACTATTTTTTTTTCTCTTTTTTATTCTTATAGTAAGTCCCCTTTCAGATGAAACCTCTATTTGATACTACAATAACCAATATCAAGCTTGCAACACATGGTCAACTAGAGGCAATGAATGCTGTACTTATTTCCTCTATTGCTGCATCAACCTTCAATGCACAATTAGAAGCTTGGGAGCCACTTGTGGAATCATTCGATGGAATCTTCAAGTAATGTTGCTTATATTTCTATTAAATTGTGCTTTTTTGTAAATTTGTTGTTCCTGTTATGTGGTTTCATATCCTTGAGTTTGTTCGATATTTTTCAAGGTTCGAAACATACGAAACCAATGAACATCCACCATTAAGACTGGCAAAGAAAGTACGTATTGCTGCAACCAGCATCCTGAATGTAAATGCCAGTGCAGCCAGCATTGAAACTTTTGTCGGGACCATCCTTTCTTGGAGGAAGCAGCTAGAACTTGATCAGAAAGCAATAAAGCTAAATGAGGTTACCTGATTTTTAAATGCTGTTTATATTTCAAAAATGTTCTGCATTTGTTTGATCTATTAAACATGATGACTAAATGCCTTATTAAGTGCAGGAAACGAGTGGCCATCAGAAACATGATGTGGATCCAACTTATTCTGCTTTGGATGAAGATGATTTTCAGACTGTTACAATAGAAAATGAACTCGGATGTAATATTTATCTGAAGAGGGTTGAGGATGATATGAATGAAGTTGAAGAACTATATCATGGTGGCTGTGCTTCTGTTTGGATTCCACCTCCAAGATTTTCTGACAGGTTAAAATTTGTGGATGAATCTAGGGAACCACGCTGTTATGTTGTTGTCAAGATACTTGAAGCCAAGGTTGCAACTACTAAGCTCATCCTACTCATCATATAAAGTAAATGCTGTTTGCTGTTGCTGTTAGTAAAGATGTCTCTTCATACCTTCTGCAGGGTTTGCCCATCATTGATGATGGTAATGGCCATAACTTCTTTTGTGCTCTACGTCTTGTTGTTGGTAGTAAGGGGACAGATCAACAAAAGTCTTTTCCTCAGAGTGCAAGGACAAAATGTGTGAGGCCTGTACTTCCAACAATCAAACAAGTGAATCACGGCAATGCAAAGTGGAATGAACTTTTCATCTTCGAAATTCCTCAAAAGGTATCCTTGTTTAGGTGATTGTTTTGTCACTGTTACATCCTCTTCTTATTTGGTGCTACCAGTTTGGAGAAATTGCAGGATAACTGTTTTGGGCTTTACAAGATTGTTTTGCATCTGATTTGCTGTTCTGGGATGCTGGATAAAATTTGTTCCTGACTCCCTCCCCATCCCTCCTTGTGATTTGAAGCTTCACATTCAATAAATTTATTCAGAGATAGCATTTATCTTGGTAAATCCAATGAAGGGTTCAATCACCATTTAATGCATTATATCAGCTGTTTCTGAGCATCAACCGAATAGTTTAACCTGAGAATCAGACATTTCTTTCTGAGCTTGCAACTGAGTGTGTCACCTATTGCATAAAGTTTACAATTTGCATATTTTTATTAGCAGTTCTTTAAACATGCCTAACCTTAGTTGTCCTGTTAAGATCCTACGACCAAACTGATTTAATGAGGCATTGATGCTACTAGGTTAGAGTGGAAGGTTGAAGCACCAAAAGTGACTACAAAAATCCTTTAATGTCAGCTGCGTTTTAGTTTGTTTTGTCTTTTTTCTTATGCTGACCTTTCTAGTTTTTTTTCTCTGTAGAAAAAATAATTAAAACTTTCACGGATTGCAGATACTCTTTTTGGTGTTCCAAATAAAATTGCAAGCCAGTGATTATTTGTGATCATCTATAGTTGCTCATCATACTCTGTCTGTGAATATATAGTTTTTGAGTGCAATTAGAGGGATTATCCTTTGTTAAATAATTATGAATAATTTGGATTTCTGTTGAGAAAACTGGATGGAAGAAATTATGGAGACCTGAGCAAATAAATATAGAGTCCACCCATGGTATGTGGCCAATATTGGTGGTCATTGTTATTGTATGCATCAAAGAGACCATATGTTGTTCCTTTTTCTGTATGCATTCTAGAGATTCTGCAATTGCCGATGGTATTGTTCCACTTGCATGTTTGTAGTGTTTCCTAAAGATTTTGATTAAATACAGGGATCTTTGACCTACACTGTCTGAGCCAATATTTTGATTCCTCATCACTGTATCAATTTAAGTTGTACATGATGTCCAACATTGAAATCCATTATCATCTCACATTGCCTTCAAACTGTTTTTTTTTTTTAATGTTCGTATATTCTTGTTTCTTTGTTTTGAATACTTCATGAATTATTTCAAATGATTTTCCTGACATCTTTTTGAACTTTATCAGGGGATGGCTAAGTTAGAAGTGGAGGTCACGAATCTAGCAGCAAAAGCAGGAAAGGGTATGTGTTATGGTTCAATTTTAATTGCAATTCATTTCACGTAGTGTTGCATTGATTCAATAACTATGATTAACCAAATGCTTTACTAGATAACTGACACTTACATTAGTTATTCTCTTGGTATTTTCTCCTTCAAATTGACTATCACATTTCAACATTTTCCCCTTTCCATTTGCATCATTTCAATTAGGTTATTTACGGTACAATTAATCTGATAGAGCCAAACCATATGCAAAATGCAATTTACGTACTTTGTATTGGGTACAGGTGAAGTTGTTGGTGCACTATCATTGCCTGTTGGACAGGGAACAGCAATGTTGAAGAAACTTGCCTCAGCTAGGATGTTACATCAACCCAGTAGTGTCCAGAATACAGTTTCGTATCCTCTGCGAAGAAGGGTAAGATGTGTTTATTAATGTTGTATACAAAGAGCAGTTACACATTCTTTCGTGCCTTTGCTAGTGAAAATATTATTGTTTATGTCTCTGTATGTGTGTCTATTAGTGACTTTTTTTCCTCTTATCATCATCTCTTTCAGGCTCAGCAAGACAATGTTCAAGAGTTACATGATTGTGGCTACCTGTCAGTTTCGACTACTTATTTCGAAAGGAATATGGTATCGAACTTTCAGGGAGACAGAGAAACTGAATATTCTACTCATAGGGACATAGGTTTCTGGATTCGTCTTAGTCCTGATAGTGCTTGGGAGTGTGTTCGTTCAGTGCTTCCACTGTCCGTGGTTCCAAAATCATTAGAAAATGATTTTATTGCCATGGAGGTGGTAATGAAAAATGGCAAGAAGCATGTGATTTTCAGAGGTCTTGCAACAGTAGTGAATGATTCAGATATTACATTGGATATTTCTATATATCACGCGTCTTTGGCTTCCTCCTCAGGGAGAAGCAACATTAACATTGTGATAGAAGAGGTTTTTGAAAATCAATGTTATAATCCTAAATATGGTTGGGGTAACAAGTGGTCTGGCCTTAGAAGTAATGACCTTGGGCAATGGAGCACCAGGGACTTCTCATATACATCAAATGTTAGTACATTTTGAAAATTAATCTTTTCTTTATCCGAGATTGTTTAGTTTTATACCTGAGTCATATTTTATTTTGAAGGATTTTTTTGAACCTTCCCTTCCTTCTGGATGGCAATGGACGTCTGCATGGATTATTGATAAATCTTCCCATGTTGATGATGATGGGTGGGCATACGGGCCTGACTTCCACAGTTTGAAGTGGCCTCCAACTCCAAAATCAGGCGTAAAATCTGCTCCTGATATTGTGCGTCGTAGGCGTTGGATTCGTAGGAGGCAACAGTTAATTGGGCATGGACTAAGTAGCATGCATGGAAATTTAATTTCCATAAGTCCTGGATCATCGGCTGTTTTACCATGGAGAAGCACATCCAAGGATTCTGACCAGTGTTTACAAGTCCGTCCTCGTGTCGATCATAGTCAGTCTGCATATTCATGGGGCCGCTCAGTTACTTTTGGTTCTGGCTATGCTTTTGGAAAGGAGCAGGCTTTTGTCGAACAAGGCTTGGTCAGTAGACAGAATGCTTCAAAACTGGGAAACAAAATGCCTAATGCTTTCAAGTTGAACCAGCTCGAGAAGAAGGATGCTCTTTTTTGTTGTTCTTCTGGTATTGGAAGTAAGCAATTTTGGCTGAGCATTGGTGCTGACGCTTCAATTCTTCACACTGAACTGAATGCTCCTGTTTATGATTGGAGAATATCTATTAATTCTCCATTGAAGTTGGAAAACCAACTTCCTTGTTCAGCTGAATTCACAATTTGGGAAAAAACAGATGATGAAGGTTGCATTGAGCGCCAGCATGGTATCATCCCTTCACGCAAGGGAGTACATATATACTCAGCAGATATCCATAAACCTATCTATCTCACATTGCTGGTTCAGGGTGATTGGCTTTTAGAAAAGGTAAAACTTGTTCTAAATGCAGATGCACTTCTTACATGTGAAATTCATTTCAAGTGGTATGCCCATATTTGATGATTCATTTCTCATATCTCAAATTGAGATTGTGAGACATTTACATTCAGTGAGCATTAATTGTTATTTGCAGGACCGTATTCTTGTGTTGGATCTTACTTGCAGTGATCATGTCTCATCATTTTGGATGGTCCACCAGCGAAGTAAAAGGTTGGTGTTGCACTCATATGTTGGGCTATTCAAGAATTGGTCTAATGATAAATTTTCCTTTCTAGCTATCAAATATATAGATCATCAAAGTTACTGTCATAGTATCTTCCGTTATGGGAAAAAAGGATGCATGTAGCGAAATTGGTTAGCTGTAAGGAATATATAATTTGAATTGTGGTTGCTGCTCTCATTCCTTCTGCTGTATTTCTTTGAGTCCTTAGATATGGAATAATAGAAGTTTTATCACAATTTTTTAGAATTTCTTTGTGTCAATCATCCTTTCCTTGTTTTTTTTCCCAAGCAAGGACCGGAATGCATGAATTGCTAATAAATTTGGCATGATCTATTTGACTATTATACTGATTTGTTGGAAACAATTGATGCATCAATTAAATGATACATTACGTTGTTGGACATATCTTAATGAAACTGAAGTTCTATCAATGCGAGTTACTTTTACATTTACCTTCTGTTTTGGTTCCTTAAACTCTAGCTTCCGTTTCCATATTTATGCCTTTTCTCCATCCAGGGGATAAGGATAGTTTGATTGAGATATCATTGACATAGTATGAATCTTCAGAGCAGCCATATTTTTTCACCTCAGGATTATAATAGTCATTTTGTTTGTTGGATTTACAGGAGAGTGCGTGTGAGCATTGAACGAGATATGGGAGGGACCATTTCGGCACCGAAAATAATCAGGTTTTTTGTTCCATATTGGATAGTAAATGATTCATCTCTACCATTAGCATATAGAATGGTGGAACTTGAGCCACTGGATAATGCAGATAGATCCATCAAGCCTGCAAAAACAGCCTTGAAAAATGCCACAAACTCAATGGAAAGGAGGCTTTCTGTTGCAAAGAGAAACCTCCAAGTACTTGAAGTAATTGAGGATACTAGCCCACTACCTAGCATGCTTTCTCCACAAGACTCGGCAAGTCGTAGTGGAATTATGTTATTTCCATCCCAGAAAGACACATATATGTCCTCACGAGTGGGTCTTGCCGTTGCTATTCGCCATTCTGAACTCTATAGTCCAGGGATTTCTCTGCTTGAACTGGAAAAGAAGGTGATTGGGATGGATGAATTTCTTACCTGCTAAGACTTGAATTTAGCTTTAAATCTCTCTTTCTTTCTCTCAGTATGTGATGCTGATTGAATTATTTTTCAGGAAAGGGTTGATGTCAAGGCATTTAGTTCAGATGGATCTTACTATGAGCTTTCCGTAGTACTTAAGACCTCAGAGAGGACTAAGGTTTTTCTTTAGTATTCTGCATTTTTGTTTTTGTTGTACTTCATGAGTACTGATGTATGTATGATAGGCAATTGCATTGTGCAAGGTTTTTTTTCTCTAAATTTCTTAGCTTGATTTGGAGTATGCTTTGTCTTGTAAGTTAAATTTAAGTCATCCTAACACTTGCAAAGCCTGTTAGTTTTTGAAGATTAGGCTGAAACCGAGTCAAACAGCAGGCCTTATTTTTCTCCGCTTTAAAATAAACTAGATGAGACTAAGGATTATATTGGAGTGAAGACTGATCTCTATGTTTCTAACTAGAAAAACAATGATTCCTGATTCTACCTCCTCCCAGGTAAGCAATGATTGGGATCTACGTATAAAAACACGTATCAAGAGACCTAAATTTCCATTTTGTTTCTCCCACGTGCATCATAGCTTCATAGTTATTGCATCTATTCTGCCGTGTTTGCATGGTTCTGTTCGGCCTAATGCTGAAAATAGTTGTTGAAGGAACCTAATTTCTGATGTGCCTAAGGATAGCATGCCATTGTGTTGGACCCTCCAATGGACAAACTCTTCACTTGTTTGCAGTTATTGTACTGAACTCAAACTAAGATAACTTTTACAGGCAGTGTAGTATCAAACTCGAAAAAATTCAGTAAGTTGGGTGTCTGCAGGATGTATTCAGAGGCTTATCATTGTGCATTCTTACCATCAGCAATGGTCCATATCAGAGAATGAATAGCTTAGGAAAGAATGTTCTGATTGTTGCCTTATTTTAAGTCTTGCGAGCTGCATCATTAAGGCAAAAAATTAAAGTTTGTGATGTTCTAAATTTGGAGAACTAAAAAAATACATAAAAAGGGCTCTAGGCTCTCCTACACCTGTAAATCTATGATTTGTGAATTACAACAGTACGCTTACAGGGTCCAACCTAATATAATGTAATTAACTCCCCAACTAAGCTTATATGAAGCTATTAATATTCTCCCACAAGATGGAACATATATTTCTTGTATGCGTCTTGAGTACAAAAGAAATGACACAATTTCCAACACAATTTCTTACACAAACCCTTAGTAAACACATCTATTGTTTTCCTGAATTTACATAGTCAATACTCAGAATTTGAGCATTTGATTTTTCTTTGATAAAAAATTGATCAATCTCGATGTGCTCAGTATGGTTATGTTGAATTTGATTGTATGCAATACTAATTGCAGCCTTGTTATCACAATGTAGGCACAATAGCTTCACTTGAACAGATGTAGATCTTGCACCTTTTTTTTTTTTCATAAGAAATTCACAACCGCCGTGTGCTATTGCTCTATACTAAGCCTCTGCATTGACCTTATAATCACAATTATTTTTTTGCTTCTCCAAGTAATCAAATGTACGAAATCCTGCAGTAGATCACCTATCATCAGGAAATCCGGCCCAATCAGCATTTGTATATGCTTGTATCTTCAAATGAGAAATGACCATTATTGGAAAAATTGTAGGCCCCTCTTCAGAGTGGACTTTAAGTATCATTGTGACCTAACATAATGTAATTAACTCCTAAAATGAAGCTTATATATAGCTATCGGCAGTTTGCATTTATTATTTACCAAGAAGCTGTAATGATTTGTTTCTATTTGTATGGATGATTTTGTAACAGCTTTCAATTGGATGATGTTCAGGTTGTTCATTTTCAGCCACACACCTTGTTTGTCAATAGAGTTGGGATCAGTGTCTGCCTACAGCAGTGTGATTCTCAGTTGTTGGATTGGATTCATCCCACAGATCCTCCAAAATCATTCGGATGGCAATCTTCTTCCCAAGTTGAGCTGTTGAAGGTTTGTGCTAAATAAAATTTTTTCGGTTTTGATTGAATGTGCAGACGTTTATGTTATGTCCATTTGTCTGTTAGTTGCGGGTAGATGGGTACAATTGGAGCACACCATTTAGTGTTTGCGGTGAAGGCATGATGCGCGTTTCTTTGAAGAAAGATACCGGAGGAGATCAAATGCAGTTGAGGATACAAGTACGAAGTGGCACAAAAAGCTCCCGCTATGAAGTTATTTTCCGCCCAAACTCTTCATCCAGTCCTTACAGGTTAGAGTATATTATATAACCCCTAGCTGCAAGTTTTTCTCATCAACTTTCCTTGCTTGTTCCTTTTCAATTCTTACCTTGGTTGAACTAAGAATTTTTCAGTTTATAAAGAATACTAAAATCCTCTTCAACATTTTCCCCTGGTTTTGTTAGATTTTGCATCCATTCTTTCTCTGTCTCTCTTTCTCTTTTTGATGGTTGTGATGATTAATTTTTCTTAACAGGATTGAAAATCGTTCTATGTTTTTACCCATCCGCTTTCAGCAAGTGGATGGTGTCGGTGATTCATGGAACCTTCTTCTTCCTAACGCAGCTGCTTCGTTCTTGTGGGAAGATCTTGGTAGAAGGCGGCTGCTAGAACTGTTTGTAGATGGGACTGATTCATCAAAATCCCTGATATACAATATTGATGAGATTTCTGATAACTTGCCTATCCATATGGGTGGTGGACCAGCTAGAGCTTTACGTGTCACTATTGTGAAGGAAGATAAACTGAATGTTGTTAAGATCAGTGATTGGGTGCCAGAAAATGAATCTATTTCTCTTGTAAGTTCAGGAGCCCCGGTTAGGTTGTCAGAGCTTGGTGGAAACGAGATTCAGCAACAGCAATTCTTATCTGCGACAGATTGTGAATTTCATGTTGTTCTTGAGCTTGCTGAGCTGGGAATATCTGTTATTGACCACACACCTGAAGAAATTTTATATTTGTCCGTGCAGAATGTTCTTCTAGCATACTCTACTGGCCTGGGATCTGGGTTCAGCAGGTGGGACTCGCTATTACTAATTTTTCATTCTTTAGTATAACTTGTTTGCTTTAGACATCCCCACCTCGGTATTAATGCCTGAGCATTATTTTGGGGTGCAGAATTTATAGCCATGTTGTTTTGGTTAATAAACACTCTCCTCATTGATCATTCTCTTATAGTTTCATCCTCTCAGATACTAAATTATATAGAATGAAATTATGAACTAGCAGCATTTCATCCATTCATGAGACGTGAAGAGATCCATGCCATTAGCTCTTGTGGTGGCAATCTTATATCTTTTTTTCCCCACCAAAGTTGGTAGATTTTTACATGAGTAACTGTTATTTTTTATAGATCAATTACAATTTTGAAGACATCAAAATGCACTCTCTACCCAGAGAACCTTAAGATTGCCTTACAGTCTACCAGTGAATATTTTTACTACAGATGTTTAGAAACTGAAGTACTAAATGCTGTATGTGCTGGTATGAAGTAGGTACATGGAGCTCAGTTGATGTTAATTTTCATCGTTGAAGTCATCAGTGTCATCCCTTTGTTCAAAACTCAGATTCCATTTCCTAATATCTTTTGTTTCCTTTTCTATTGCCTCTGAAAGAGTACCTTCCCTGTGAATGGACTGTAACTTTGTACAGCTCCATTATAAATGGGCAATGTGCACTCATTATCCTCAGCCAGATTAGTTTGTTAGATTGTCATTGATGGAACTCTGCTATTTTTTTTTTCTGTATCTGTTGGTTCACAACTGTTGAACAGCTGGAAACTTCAATGCTGTTTTTTCTTGTAGGTTCAAATTGAGAATGCATGGAATACAAGTAGATAACCAGCTTCCATTAACTCCAATGCCAGTTCTCTTGCGGCCACAGAAAGTAGGGGATGAGACAGATTACATATTGAAGTTTTCGTTGACATTGCAATCAAATGGTTCATTAGATCTTTGTGTTTATCCATACATTGGTTTTAGTGTGAGCTTGCGGCAACTCTTATCTTGTTGGTTGATGTCTGTCAACTTATTTCCCAGCATTTGATTGTGTTGGTCTTCTTTTGTTTATCAGGGACCTGATACTTCTGCTTTCTTAATAAACATTCATGAACCAATTATCTGGCGCCTTCATGAGATGATTCAGCAGGTCAATCTCAATCGGTTGTATGATACTCAAACAACTGCTGTTTCGGTAGATCCAATAATTCAAATTGGGTATGTGAGGACCTCTTCACAAAAGTTACTATGTTTTTCTCCCTCTTTATTTGATACTTGGAGAATTTTCAAATGATATACCTGGAATTGCAGTGTCCTGAACATCTCGGAAGTTCGATTCAAAGTTTCAATGGCTATGTCACCTGGTCAACGACCAAGGGGAGTTCTTGGTTTCTGGTCATCCTTGATGACTGCTTTGGGAAACACTGAAAATATGCCAGTAAGTGTTAGGACAGTTGTCTTTTAGGAAGTGACAATATTTTTTAATTTTTTGGACTTCAGTGTCTCAGTCGATTTAACTATTCTTTGATTCCTTAGAAGCTGATTGCTAAAAGCAACTGGCATTTTTTAATGATTTCTCCACACCTTATTTGAATGCATACCATGTATTTTGGTAGTTCTTGTTAAGTTTATTGCTACCATCAGTTTGGTATTTTGTTGTGCCATAATATGTGTGACCGGGGATCTGAATCATACCAGTGTACTTGTCTTTTGGGTCTAGTATGTCTCAAATAATTGTCGGTCATTAATGCCAGCACACAATTCGTTTTGCTTTGGATCAAGAATTACGTGAGTTCAAGACTGCTTTTTTCATGGAAGAAAGTCATTGAATTAGAGATAGACGCTACACGGATGGCCAACTGACAATTCAGGATTAGGCATGGCACGGACTGGGTTTGAATTGAAACTGGCATGGAACAGCTGGTCTGAAAATTGAACCAGAACCTAAAAATGATTGAAAATAAAATTTATTAACATTTTTCCAAATTCTCGCTTTTTCCAAAAAATAAAATTTTGTATAACATTGGAATTGAATTCCCGTTAAATTTTTTCTTCCAGAAAAAAATGCACATAACAGTTGAACCATGTCAGAACTGTTGGTTATTGGAACCTCGCTGGAACTGAAATTGACAGTTCAAGGGATGGTTCAGGTCAGTTTCAGATTTGGAGAAACTTGAACTGGCAGTTAACTGAACAGCTCATGCTTATTCAGGACCATGTGACTTAAGAGATTTTTCTATGATGTTCCTCCTTTAATTATTATTCAAAATTTGAGTAGAGTTGCTTTGATATATGTTAATCAGGTGAGAATAAATCAAAGATTTCATGAGAATATTTGCATGAGGCAGAGTGCTATGATTAGCATTGCTATTTCAAATATAAAAAAGGATGTTCTTGGCCAACCTCTTCAACTGCTCTCTGGTGTTGATATATTGGGTAATGCAAGCAGTGCCCTTGGACATATGAGTAAAGGTGTTGCTGCTTTATCAATGGACAAGAAGTTCATCCAAAGTCGACAGAGACAGGTTTGTTATAGAAATATGGCTTCTTTGCTTGACTGGACCATTTGTAACCGTAAACATTGTGAATATGAGCTTAATGCTTCTTACAGCACCATATTTTCAATGGTATAAGCTACATGTATGTTGAAAGCTTGAAGCACTGATTAGTTGCCCACCCAGATACAATTTAATGAAAAGTCAAAATAATTATGTAATAAAAGGAAAAGGTAGACAATGTTCCAACATTCCACATGGTGATGAGAGTTTATTAATCAACATATTGTTCTCATTCCTTTTAGTTTCCTGTTAGCGATATGATTGGTTAACTATGGAATTTCCTTTTCCAAGCAGGAGAACAAAGGTGTAGAGGATCTTGGTGACGTTATCAGGGAGGGAGGCGGTGCTTTAGCAAAGGGACTTTTTAGAGGAGTCACTGGCATTTTGACAAAGCCTCTTGAGGGTGCAAAAACATCTGGAGTTGAGGGTTTTGTTCAAGGTGTTGGAAAAGGAATAATAGGTGCAGCTGCTCAACCTGTTAGTGGGGTTTTGGATCTTTTGTCAAAGACCACTGAAGGTGCCAATGCTTTTAGAATGAAGATAGCATCTGCTATAACTTCGGAGGAACAACTGCTTCGCAGGAGACTTCCTCGTGTAATTGGTGGTGATAATTTGCTTCGACCTTACAATGAGTACAAAGCCCAGGGGCAGGTAGTTACTGCATTTTGATTTGCAATTTGCATGGAGCAGCTTGTTGAAAACTCCTTTTTCCTATGCTTCCTCTTTCTTATAATGTTTGAAGGATGTAGTTGCATATTATAATCACCGAGGATAGTAGAATTTTACAAGGGCTTTTGCTGCTATCACAAGAAATTGTTGGAGTTAATGTCTTATTCTGGTGTTAAGTCAGTCTTACTGTGGAGTAGTGAAACAAATTAATAACTTTTGTGTAATAGCAACTGCATCATAGTCCATTTGCTCGTGCCTGCTGTGTCTTAAGTTGTTTTTGTGCTATTACAAAATGCACTTTTAGCCAGTTGCATTTTTATGATATTACTTCCTTTTCTATTTTACTTTCCAGACATGAAAACTTGCCTGGGTTAAGTTGCATGTTATATTTGATCTCATGTTACATTAATGTGATCATCACTCAACTCTCTGTTGTCATTGTGAAGGTTATACTGCAGCTGGCAGAATCAGGTTCATTTTTCAGTCAGGTTGATCTTTTTAAAGTTCGTGGGAAATTTGCTTTATCAGATGCTTATGAAGATCACTTTATGCTCCCTAAGGGAAAAGTTGTTGTGGTGACCCATCGAAGAATAATTTTATTACAAGTAAGTCACCTTGATGAGAAACAAAATATTGTCCATTATTAATCAATGCCTGAGGACCCTGACCTTGACTGAAAATTTTTACTCTCTTCAGCAACCCTCCAATATTATTGGTCAGAGAAAGTTCAGCCCAGCAAGGGATCCGTGTTCAGTGTTGTGGGATGTACTATGGAATGACTTGGTGACTATGGAATTGGCTCATGGGAAGAAAGACCACCCAAAAGCTCCGGCTTCCCGGCTGATACTTTATTTAAGGAGTAGACCAGCAGAGGGTAAGGAACACGCTCGTAAAATAAAATGTAACCGTGAAACTGATCAGGCTCTTGAAGTCTACTGTTCAATTGAGCGAGCACTGAACACTTATGGGAAGAACCTATCGAAGGTCAGTTTCTTATTCTATCCCTGTTCTGTTTGTATAAGCTATTTCTGATTCGACTCATCTAATTTGACATTCCTGGCATGCCTGCAACTTCTTTTTAGTCAGAAGTCAGGAAACATGGGAATTTCAGATATCTAATGAATTTTGGGAACTGCTATAATACAATTTTGATACAACTTTGTTAACTGAAGATTCATAGTGCTTGCAGAGAGTTGACATAAATTTAAGTCTTTTATTTATTTATATTGGAGAATTTAACAATCTATACAGTAGCAACATTCATTAGTTGAACTTGGCGCCATATAACTAGAAGATGCTGCTATTCATGGGATACCGGCATTCTCGCTGAACAGTTGATTTTTTTCTTGTATAATAATTATTGATAATGTTATTCAGGAAATGCTGAAAAATAGAGTGATGAAGCCATATACGCCGGGTGCAGAAGCAGCCAATGTTGAAGTGATGCCAAAAGAAGGGCCTTACTCCTGGTCTCCCCAGCGGATGCCTCCCTTAGTTCCTATGAATTCAGCTTTTGGTAGCAGCCCGAATTGACTTGGTGACCCAGTGCCCGTGGGCGGTTTTCATTATAGCTTTCTGCTGAAATCAGGTTGTAAAACTTTTCACCAGTAAAAGATCTCGACTAGTGAGACGTCTATTTCTTACATGAATTCGTTGGTCTGCTTGATTAATCAATGAGATTTTTCCACACCAATCTGCTACGTTGTGGGGCATGCATTTTCCAGTTCCAGATGCATGGAAAATAAATTTCTTCAATAACTAGCCTTTTATTTATTTATTATTAATTATTATTTTATCTAGCAAATTGTCGGTCTTTGTAGTAACAATCCCCTAACTGGGAGGCTAAAGTTGAACTTCTAGTGTATTGTGCAGGTATGGACCAGAGGCATGGGTTTGAATGGGGATCAACCAAAATGCAACAAGGTTTCTCGTGCAAGAGTGTAAATTTTAGTATTGCCAAAAGAATCAAAAATTTTTATGATTAAAGCTTGTACAGAAAATACCTAGTTAAAAAGTACATATGGTAGCTCTCTGAGATGTATTAGTCATTGATAGTTTCTTGTGCACGCCTATTATTGTCGCCCTCTTGTGAGTGCATGGTGACGAAACTGTTGCAATTGTGAACATCAACTAGCCAGTAGTATGCATCGCTTATTACAATCATAACTTTTAAAATCTCTCCCATCCTTTATGCATCTTGTCATTTTTCTATGCAGATTTTGAATGTCTTTTAGTATATTTCTTTTATTGCAATTAGTATCGCGTGGATATAAATAACAATGTGAATAATGTCTTAATGTGGGTATATATTGTTTCAGAATTTTGTTTTTTTGTTGTTTTTAATTAGTCGTCAAAACATCAGTTAAGAAAGTAGCACTTTCCCACACTCCAAATGTGCTTTTTATCACAGTTTAGTAACATCCTAAGAAGCCGTGATAAGAACTAAGATTTTCTACAAGCAAAATGGAAATGACAGAGGTAAATTGGGTAAGACGTAAGAACTCATATATGAAAATAGGTTATGGGTTTTTTGGGATTAGGTCAATCAATTTAATACTAACCAATAAGCTAGTTAGTTTGTTATTGTCCATCATGGACTTATTATTTAGTCGAGTCGAATTTTTAACAAATTTGAACATCAAAAGTCGTCTTCTCAGAATTTGAAACTCATTTGCCTAGATTCTTCTCTCCATGAAGAAATTTTTTCATTTTTGGAGGAACTTCCGACATCCACAGCGCGCAAAATGCAAGCAAAACTTGAAACTCAAAAAGGAGAAAGAAAAGATCGTCCAGTGGCCACTGGCCCAATGCCATGTTTATCACTATTGAATTGAATAAAATAAAAGGCAAGAATTAAAACGACATCGTTCTTTCATTGCATTGCGCGTGATATTTCCCGCGCTTTCCCTAAAATCCTTTCCTACTTAAGGAATGAGGAGAGCCTAGTCTCGTGGTCTCGTAGTGATATGATATACAACCTAAACTAAACCTCTGCTGTCTCCTCTGCTCCAATCTTTCTGATCAGGTTGGTTTCTTATCGATTGCCTTGCTTGTCTACTTATTATTACTTATATTCAGTTTGTGGTTTCTGAGTTAGGGTTTTTACTTCTTGTTGTCTTGTTAAGCTTTCTAGGTTAATGGTCTGATTTTCTTATTAGATGTCTGCAGATAATGCTAAAGGCGGGGATGATGAAATCCAAATGAACTGCACTGCTTGCGGGAACGAATGTTGTGGTGATAGCTTTGGTGGTGATTGTTACTATTCTGTTGAATCCGATTGTTCTTTTATGTCTTCTTTCTCTCTGCATTCAGTTTTTCGTTTCAGAGTTAGGGTTTTTAATTTAGTTATCTTGTTAAGCTTTTTAGTTAATGATCTGATTTTCTTGTTAGATTTGTATGGAGATAATGCAAAAGAGGGGGATGATGAAATCGAAATGAAATGCAATGCTTGCGGGCATGAATATTCTGGTGGCAGCTTTGGTGATGATTGTTGTTCTGCTGAATCTGATTCGGATGATGAGAGTATTAACAATGGTTATGTTCATTATGAAGAAAAAGAAGCTTCGAGGGCTTTGGCAGTGTTGAACTGCTTTGGAGATATTTTACCAAAGCATGGTTTTACTATTCAATTACTACCTAGAGTCATCCGATGTTTACCGGTGCAAGTTTTGATGCTCTACTAGCTCAGTGCCTTAACATTTATGAGGAATCGGAGGTAGGAGCTAAAGGGGTTTTGAGATATTTGGATGGACAAATTAGCCTTTCTGTTGATATATTAAGGTGCCCATCAGCTGGTGAGTATTTGTGCTTGAAAGCACATTTCATTGATGTTTATTGGAATTTGCGGAATTGGGTAATAGGTTTTAGGCCTATTACTAGGTTATCTGATGATGATTTTTTGGATGGGCTCATTCTGAAGTCTATAGTTGACTTGGAGATTGGCCAAAAGATATCCAATATTACTTGGAAAACTGTTATTTCTATGATGAAGGAATTGACGCCATTAAAAACTTCGTGCAACAAGAGGAAGCTTCCATTTAGTGGTCAGCAGTTTCGTTTCTATTGTTGTACTGATATGTTTAAATTAATGGTGAATGATGCATTCAATGAGATATATAACACTATGTCTAAGGTTGATGAAGTTTTGAGTTTTGGAAGACCAACATAGACTTGGAATAATGCGTACACAAATCTCAAGGAGCCTTTAGAGTTGGAGGCCAAGGAGGAATGGAACAACGAAGAGTGTGGATACTATGACAAGTTCTGCTGATGAGTGGAAAAAGGTTGGAGGTGTTTGTAAACTTTTAGAGAGCTTGTACAATGCTGCGGAAGCTGTCTTTGAAGTAAAACAACCTACTGCAAACATCTATCTTAATAGCCTTTATGGTCTTGCTCAGGCATCTGTTGGCTCAGATAGTTTTATTAGCCCTATAGCTAAGAAAATGCTTGAGAAACTTGACAAGTATTTGAAACGTATTTTCATGGTTTTGGCAATTGCTAAAGTGATGGATCCGTTATGCAAGATAAAATACCTTGAGGTCTCTTTGGCAAAGCATGGCGGAAATGATGGCAGCTCGGATAAATCTACTGTTTTAACAGCCATTCAGGGTCTTTATGAAGACTATGTAGCTCTTTTCTCTCAAAGCAGGAAACCAATGACTGATTCAACTTCTTTGAACTTAAAAGAGGAGTTTCTGATGATAACTCTGATTTGTTAGAGAAGTACCAGCAATTTGTTGAAGAACCTGATAATAAGCCTCTGAAGTCAGAGCTAGAGCCGTATTTGGAAGATGAAATATTGCCCTTGAGCCAGGATTTTGATATATTGAGTTGGTGGAAAGGTACAAGCCCCGAGTATCCTGTTCTGTCAAGGATGGCTCATGACTTTTTCGCCATTCCTGTTTCTGTTGTGACTTCACCAGAAGCATATTGCACAGTTGAGAGAGAAATCGGTCGTCCGTTGGCTTCCTTACAGCCAGACCTAATGAAAGCATTGATGTGTACTCGAAGCTGGGGCTCTCCTGAAACAAAATCCAGTATTCGATCTCTGATGGGGGATGATTTTATGGATTTAATGGAAGAGTCAGAAGGAGCAGAGGACATTGTTTCCTTTTATCCGTAACTTCGATTGTCCTTGCGACAGACAAATTTTGTCCTAGCATTGTTTTGGAGACTTCCTTTTGCAAGTGGTACCAGTGCAGTGATTGCAATAACCTTAGTCTCTTGATATATGAACATAAGCATATCTTGTATTTGCTGCAATGTTATAATTTGTCTAATTTTGTTTCCTCAGTATCAGCCTCATTGCCTATATGAATCCTTTGTAACGATATTCATGGTTATGTTAACCGTTGCATTGCATGTTTTCATCCACCTTTGCAAGTTGATAAATGTCTAGCTAGTTAGTTGCCTCGCCCGCCAAACTTGAAAAATGCCTTGCGTTTCCGCTTTACTGATTAAAACATTTTTTACATTTTTACTCTCTCTTTCTTTCTATTTTTTTAGTCATTTTCCTATTTCAAATCAGATTGGCATTATACGTACTGATGATTCCTTACGGCTGTTTCTTTATTTCTTTACCGTGTGAGTTTTTATTTACAGGGGGATTGGGATTGCATGTCTAGACAAGAATTTATAGTTGAGAGAGCAATGTTAGGTACAAATGGTTCATTCTATTTTTCATGATTTCGAAATTAGACCAATATATTTGAAATATGTGAAAATAATACTATTAAAATGAGTAGATTTGCTTAAAAGCAATGTCACGTCTGATGTCTGTTGCAATTAAGAATCTAATCCTCCCTGTAATCCTTTTAATCTTCTCATCACCCGTGACACCCATAAAATACCAACTCGTGAATTCTGACCCTACACGTGTCATCCATCTTATAACATTTGCCGGCTGCATGTGCATTTATGTTTTCCAACTCTGTTTACATCAAATTGAATACCCAATCATATTTCATATAAAACCACCTTACCACTAATATGGAGCGTACGGCGCGTGCTACCTGCTGAATCCTACTTGTCCTCAGTCACCACCACAAACATTGCTGTTCCAGTTTTCCTCACGGGACAAAAAGTGCAAAACCCAAATTCTGAAAATCACGTAACCCTAATTTTTGAATCCCTTAATCCAACCGACCCGTGACGCATAAAAACAAACACCTTTTTCTTTTTCCTTTTTTTTTAATTCATAACTACTCATTTCATTGGATTTCAGCTCGAATGCTGCAGTATTCATATTTAAATATATTAATGAGATGAGATTAATTTTAAAAATCTTGTTCTCATTTTATATTTATATTTATATTTATATATTTTGTATGTGATGGGCCATAAATAGGATTTGGACTACTCGTGAAATGGTTTAATTCTATTGTCGCGGACCTACTACATGCTTCCTACTTGTATGGCCATAAAGTCGGCAAAACAACAATAAAGAGTCACGAGAGTCTCTTATTTTAAATCACCAGATTGCCACAGCTTCTACCAATTTTTCTTTAATTATTTTTATTCCTCCTGTACATGCAGTACCATAACTCACTCTCTCTCTCTCTCTCTCTCTCATAAAAGAACAAGCAGAACATGTGCGTTATAAATTGCTGGTGTGAATTGGCAGCACCAATTAAACCCAATATCAATACCCACTCTAACGCTTCATTTCATCTCACAACAAGCCAATACGTACAAAAATAGTTCATGTCTAAAGGTGGATAAGTACAAATTACACTTTTTTTTTTTTTTTTTTTTTTACCAGCAAATAAGAAATGGTTTCATTTTAATTCCTAATTAAACTATTTGTAAGGATTAATCAATCATTTGATACTTAATCAGTACTACCAGACAGCTAAACCAGTTTGATATCATTCTAATTCTTCAAGCAACCATAATTCCTTTAGATGCTTACTAGTAGTACTTGATCTCTTTGAATTACCATTTAAATGTCTTAACCCACTATTTAAATTTTACATATATAGTGAGAGAGATTTCCTTTTTTTCTAAAACAATAAGTTCTTTCGTTTTTTATGCAATTGCTTGTTTTAGGAAACTTTGAATATCAATAAACAACTACTGACTGCATCTGGTTTTGGCACTGTCCTCTAGAAAACATGAGCCTCAAACTAGTTCACAAGCTCATACTATTGCAGGTGTTCAAATCCCTTCTTATGAAAATCAAATAAGAAAAAGACATGGAAATTATTTTATAACAAGAGAAATAAATAAAAGGGTTATGACCAACACATGGATTTCCATTTCCCAGCCAAGAACCAAATTACAACCTGCCAATTTTGCCGCACAAGGACTGACCACTGACCTCTCTAAGCTCTTTTAACCCTTCTCCTTATTGAAAACGATGTTTTAATCAATTCAAACGTGACACGTGTCTACATTATGCTTTACAGTAGTTTATTTGTTCTTGTATAAAATAGAAGCCTCTGCTTCATAATGCTTCTTCAACTTATAAGCTTCACTAGTTGTTACATACATTCTTTGTTCTCTCTCTCTCTCTTGTTGTTTCTCCTCCATTTATTTTGGCTTCACCAAAATCAGTGAACCTGAGATTGCTTTGTGGTCATTCTTCCAAGCACTTATTTGTGGTTCTTGCTCTCACGCATTTAAATTTTCTTAATTCTTCTTCTCTATAGAGTTGTAGTTCAATTCATTGGCTTTCATGGAGCTCGTTCGTGGATTGTTATTTATTGGGATAGCAATGATTATTCTGCTAGAGAATTCAAGTAATGTAGTAGGAAGGTACCATTATCACAAGCCAAAGAACAAGTCTTCAAAACATGCAGGGACCGGGTCCCCTGTTTCTCCATCCCCTGATAATGCCCCTGATCCTGAAGATCCCTCTGTTCCTTCTTCCCCTGTTAACCCTCCTCAGGTTCCATCAGACCCTTACCCCAATGATCCTGGCAACAACTCTACCTCAGACTGCATTTTCGACGTAACATCTTACGGTGCAGTCGGTGACGGTTCCACTGATGATACTGCTGCGTTCAGGGAAGCTTGGAAAGCTGCCTGCGCAGTGGAATCAGGGGTTGTTCTGGCTCCTTCAGGTTATGTCTTTATGATCACCTCAACTATTTTTACAGGACCTTGCAAGCCAGGACTTGTTTTTCAGGTAAGCCTTTCTCAATAAACAAAGTTTGTTCTTTTTTTTTTTTTTTCTTAAAAAAAAGGAGGAGATAATATTGGTCACTTAAAAGCTGTAAATATTTCTGCTTGTGAACAGATTGATGGGTGCCTAATGCCACCAGATGGACCAGATTCATGGCCAAAAGCAGATAGCCAAAAGCAATGGCTAGTCTTTTATAGACTTGATGGTATGACACTCACTGGAAAAGGAACTATTGAAGGCAATGGAGACAAGTGGTGGGATCTCCCCTGCAAACCTCACAGGGTAATTTTACTTTATCTCCTCTTGTTCTCTGTTTGCGGAATATTTTCATTAACTATCTGATTCTTTGATGAATAATAATGATCTCCTCTTAGAATTCAATTAATAATCCCATACTAAATCTGATTTCAGGGTCCTAATGGAGGTTCCTCGAAAGGACCATGTGACAGCCCTGCAGTAAGTGATAATTAAACAGCCAACTTACATATATTTTTGTATTTTAAGTTTCATAAATTAATTAACATCTTTCACTGCTCGTTTTGATTCAGCTAATTAGGTTCTTTATGAGCTCCAATCTAGAAGTGAGTGGCTTAAGGATTCAAAACAGCCCTCAATTCCACATGAAATTCGACGGCTGCGAAGGAGTTCTAATAAATCAGCTGTCCATATCTTCTCCTAAGCTTAGCCCCAACACAGATGGAATCCACATAGAAAATACAAAGACAGTTGGAATATACAACTCTTTCATTAGCAATGGTACACTAAACCAAAAGCATCTCTCTTTTTATTTTGTCTGCCGTAAGAATACCTACACAATTGCCGTTTCTTGGTTAATGCAGGTGATGATTGCATATCAATTGGCACCGGATGCTCTAATGTTGACATAGAAGGTGTCACCTGCGGGCCTAGTCACGGGATTAGGTACGTATTGATTAATGCTGCTGCCACGAATTATTGATTAACAATTACACCATCTTCGAAGTCTAATAATTCTTTTCTTTCTTCTTTTTTCCAAAAATTCTGCAGTATCGGGAGCCTAGGAGTACACAATTCCCAGGCATGTGTTTCGAACATAACAGTGAGCAACGCAATTATAAGAGATTCAGACAATGGAGTTAGGATCAAGACATGGCAAGGCGGAACGGGGTGTGTCTCAGGCATATCTTTTCAGAACATTCAAATGGAGAATGTTAGAAACTGCATGATCATAGACCAATACTACTGCTTATCAAAAGCTTGTCTAAATCAGACCTCAGCTGTCTTTGTAACAGATGTTTCATACAGGAATATTAAGGGCACGTACGACGTTAGAACCCCACCAATCCATTTTGCTTGCAGCGACACTGTACCCTGCACTAACATAACTTTATCAGAAGTAGAGCTTTTACCAGAAGAAGGGGAACTAGTGGATGATCCATTTTGCTGGAATGCTTATGGGATTGAAGAAACAGTTACTATACCTCCTTTAAATTGCTTAAGAGATGGGGAGCCTGAAAGTGTGCAAGAGGTCGCCTCTTATGGTTGCTGAAATTACTAATGTTATATATAGATTATGGTTTTATATTTACTTACTCTTATAGAGTACTTTATTAGCCTCCATCCCTATTAGGGTTTTTCTCTCCCTATTGCGTGATGAAATTGTAAGGGTCTATTTTTTGTATTGTAATAGGTAATTCAATATTTACTTGTATGATGAGTATTACAAATTTTGATCCTTTTTTTTTAGTCCATTTAAAATTGAAATGATGTGTGTAAAATCGAAAGGCACAAAATAGAATGAATAATGTTGAATTTGCCTTTAAAATTCAATTTTTTGACCGTTTCATTCATAGATTTTGCAATATGAAATCTCAATATTTCCATCGTTCAAAGTTATCAAGGAAATAACCCAAATGAATTAACTTAATAAAAGAGCACACTTGTGAGGGTTTCGACTCGCAACACGCTCCTCCCATCAGCCACTTTGCCAAATTGCTTCGGTCGTTCGACCAACTCCTATTAAATGTTCACGACAAGCGGCAATGGCACTGGAGAATTCGCTCGTTTAAATAGCGGCTAAGCAGCCGTTTCCCTAGAACGACCAACCCAATTAGTAAACGACATTTATTTCAGGACACGTACGCAGGCGGCAGGTCTTCGACTAGTTGCGGAGCAAACTTTTAATTAGCGAAAATTGCCCCTCTCTCGTTCATCGTTCGGCGACCGCAAGTAAAGTTGAGTACCTGTAGATGGTTTGCGACGCATTTGTTCCATTTTCTTCTTCTTCACACTTGAACGCAAACTAATTTCCAAACCATGCCGTCTCTGCAAACAGCTTTGCCTCCAGAACTTGCCAATAACGTCATTAGGGTTAAGTATCACCTATTCACTCTATTTCTTTTCGTTTCCTGCTTTTTTCCTTTTGGAGGTTCGATTTCACAATTAGGGTTCTCTGATAGAGGTCTTCCTAAAAATTGCAGCTTTATCGCGAGTGCCTTCGAAGAGCTAAATATATTGGTCATCGGGTAAACAATTTTTTTTCCATCGTTTTTAATGCAATTTTTGTTATATCATGCAAGTAGTTCCCTTTATTTCTAAATGAATATTGATTCTCAAATTCTCAGTATTCTAATTAAAATCATGTTCCTGAGTAAAATGGCATCATCTTGTCTTACGTCCATTTGCTTGCTTGATTTGGGGCCTTGGACAATATGAGGACTGCAGTGATAGATTTAGGGAAGAGTTGGCCTTACAAAACTCGCATTAACAAGATGCGTTACATTGCCTCTGTTTTCCTTTTCTTGTTTTTATTCTATTTTTCTCTATCAGTTACGTAGTTGGTCCTTTTTGTGTCTGCATTTAAAAGATTAGGCTCCTGATTGCTCCTAGCTACGGATAGAATTGATGGAGGTAGAAGATTTTGGCAATAAATTTAGTTTAAGTAAGGGATCACAGCAAATCGATGACTTTATGAAGTGAACTGCTCGTGGTTGTCAGTTCAAATACTCTCAACAGCTCATTGATCATTTAGTATATCCTAATTAATGATAATTCATAGTGGCTGTTGATAGTTTATACTAGATTGCTTGAGAACCAAAAGCGAAAATCTTTTCAATTTAGAAGTATGTATGAAAATTTTAGCAATGCAAACCTCTTTTACACTGAGGTCGCAAAATGACTATCATCTTTCCTTATTTTTCCTAAAGTGCAATTTTTATCTGAGATTATTTTCATAGAAGATTAAGAGCACAATGTTCTCATTAAAAAAAGTTGGCCGTTCTCTCGCTTTGGAAAATGCATGTTATTCAAGTCACAAAGTAATTAGTGGATTCTCGAGGCCCATGGTTCTGAAAATTGCAGAGTTTTCAATCTTAAGATTATGAAGTATAATATTTCACCTAATGCCAATAAGATGTTTTGTAGTTCTACCCAAGTTTTTTGGCACTTTAGCTCAGCTGAAGATTGGATATTTTCTTCAAGAATTACTTGTCTGGTTTTTGTTTAGCCTTCTATATCAATACGTCAATGCATATCACGTTGGCTTTGAGAAGTGAACTTTGACCCTTCTTCACTTATTTTGCAGCAACATAACACGGAGCTTCTTGTTGATATGGTTAGACAGCAGTTTAAAAGGAACATGCATGAGAAAGATCCAGAGAAAATTCAGAAGTTGAAGGATGAGTAAGTTTACATCCACCTTTTCGTCTCCCATGTGTTTATCCATGTTGAAAGGGTTACATCGTCCTGTGCACAGGCTGGGGTGGTGTGCTACGGGCACATGCATTGATACGTACAGATTCCCATTCTCTTTCTCTGATAGCAACGTAATTGGAGATTTTAACTTGAGTTCTCCTGCTTTGCAGTGCTGCAAGGGGACTTATAAACCACATGCTTTATGAGTCTGAAGCGCTGTCCGGTCGTAAGTTGAGCAAGAGCATCTGATTTTTATCTAGAATTTCTTGATCTTAGATTACGGGTGGTTTATCAGATGAAATTTTTAATAAAAAAGAGCTTTTATGGCTGTTATCATTTCCTGACAACTTAATATCTTGTGAGTTCTCGGGCATCTTGTGCTAAATGAAATTTCATACTGGAAAATCATCCTGTTAACTTTCTAAATGTTGTTTTCTTCAATATCATAAGAACACAGTGAAGGGATATGCTAGGTGGAATTACATGGTACATATTTATTGATAAAGCATTTACAATGATTGCAACTTGCACTGGAAACTGAAATTTAATGCGCAAGGGGGGCCATGATTTCCCCATTTTTCTTTTCTGTATGGTTTGATGTTACAGGTTTGCTCATTTTGTTATAGTTTGCAACCTCATCCTCCGTGCTAGCATTACGGAGCAGCTGTATTTTGATCTTAAGAACAACCGAGTCTTAGCCAAGTTTAAAACCCCTTTTATAGTGACAAGGCCTCTTTAGGTCTGAGGACCCTAGCATCCACCGTCACTTCCGGTCCAATGCTGCAACATCACGTACTTCTGTTTCAGGAATGATACAAAAGCATAATGCTAGCTGATTAACGCATGCACACTGCATACGTAGATATAGCCACATACTATGAGTAGGAGTATAATTTACCTTCATTTGTCTTTTATACGTTTTAAGATAGAGTTTCAGGTCAATTCATCTGTTCTTCATTTGTTCACTTCGCTCAGTTCATATTATTTTGTTTACCAAGTTTCATTCCACTGCCTGAAGAATCTTGAAGAGACATGTAGGTGCTTCCAAATCCCGTTCCGGCATCCTCTGTAGTGGAGGACTAGGACCCCGCTAGAGTCGTCTAGTGGCTTTTGCTAAGTGAACTGACGCGGTTGAATCTAAGCCATGTTCTGATTTGATCACCCATAGGGGTTTGGCTGGTGACGGTGGTAACTTGAGTTCGTGCCGTCAGCCATAATCTGACTCGAGTACTAAACTGGCAAGACAAGTTTTTTTAATTTCTTTTGCTGTCGGTGGAATTTTTTTTCCTCTCAAATTTATTAAATTTTAGTTGGAACCAATTGGAAGGCAGGAGGCTCAAAAGCGCCAAAAAAAAAACGAAAAAAAGAAAAAATAGTAAGAGAAGAAGAATCTTGTCCTTGATGGGGGTGGGGCTGCAACTCGCACGCATATACCAAACTACCAACATTCCATGTGGACTACAAGAACGGGCCAATTTCACTCATTAAGCTTTGATCAACATGATCTCATTTGCACCTTAATCCTTTGTTTGGAAAGGATGATTTGTTTTGGAGGAAAGGAAATATTAAGATAAAGAAATTTTCAATTTCCTTTTCCTTGTTTTAAAAGGTTAAGAAAAATATCGAGAAAAGAAAATGATGAATACATTGAGAAATATATAAAATAAATTTATTGTTTCCTTCCTCTTCTTTCCAAGCAAAGCCTAAGTGGCACTGCCCTGTTGACCTATCTGTAGGTTTCTGTGGACCGACAAGTTCAGTCTCATGGCAGTGCAATTCTTTTTCGAATTACGCAATTTCTTGCTGTTTAAACATCTCTTGTAAAAACTTAATTTGTTACTTCAGTGACAAAAGAATATTTAAAAATACTTTATTTTTTATTGGTATGAAATAGTGTTGGAGCTTGATGTATATTATAATTTCATATACAGAAGTTGAATTGCATTGAAATGGAAAACAAAATAAATAGGATATTATAATTTTTAAAAAAAATAAAATATTCACTTACTTAAAATACATTACATTAAATAAATGATATATTAATATTTTTAATAAATAAATAATCATTTATACCAAACATTAAATAAAAAAATGCTAAATTTCTTATTTCAATGACACATAAGTAAATTAAAAAAATACTTCATTTTTATTGGTAATAAAAAAAATATTAGTTGATTAGCTTGGTATACCAAGTAATTTCATATATAAAAAGTTAAGTTGTACAAATATAAGACACGATATACAAAAAATATAAAAAATACGATAATTTAAAAAAATACAGGGCATTCACACGCTTAGAATATAATATACTAAATAAGTAATACATTAATATCTTAAATAAATAAATAATTATTTATAATAAATTATAAACACAAAATAAATAAATAAAACTTAATTTTTTATTTCAATGACACAAAATCAAATTAAAAAAAAAAGAAACACCTCATTTCTTACTAAAAATAAAAAATCTTGGTTAATTAACTTGATTCATAGATTAATTTCATATATCAGAAGCTGTGTTCCATGGAAATAGAATATGATAATCTTTAAAAAAGGTAAAACATCCACATGTTTAGAAAATATTATACGAAATAAGTAATACATTAATATGTCAAATGAATAAACAATCATTTATAATAAATCATAAATATAAAATAAAAATAATTAATTTCTTATTTTAATGACAAAAGCAAATTAAAAAAATATTTTTTATTGATAATAAAAAAAAAAAAACCTTGATTAATTAGTTTGATGTAAATTAACTTGATGTAAGGAGTAGTTTCACATATCAAGAGTTAGGTTGCATCGAGACACAAGATACAGAAATATATAGATACGATAATTTTTAAAAAGTAAGACATCCATATACTCAAGACACACGACACTAAATAAGCAATGCATTAATATTTCAGATAAATTAACAATTATTTATGATAAATCATAAATTGAAAATAAAAAAATATTTAATTTTTTATTTTAATATAATTAATTAAATACTCAAAATTATTATTAGTATTAAAAAATATATTAATAGTGGGTATGTATTTTTTTATGTGGGTCATACCATCCATGGCTTTTACTATAGCATACCTTATGCAAAAACTCCACATGATATTTAAGAAGACATATCTTAGTATCACAACTTTTCATATTTTAACAAGATACAATTTATTATTTTACTATATAATTTTACTATTTTTAAATGATATTATAAAATATTATTTTATTTTTTAATATTATTCTGCATATCGTGGAATACAAGAGAAAAAAGCAATTATATTTTCAAGTAATATCATATAGGAGAAAAAAAAACTAAATTACTATTAATAAATATATTTTATTTAGAAATAAGAAAGGAATACAAGGGAAAAGAATTCCCATAATTTTATCTTCAAATTAGAAGGAAAATAAAAAATTATAAAATAAGTTTGTAGAGAAAATTTGATTTTATTTTTCTTTTCTATCCAAAAAAGTAACAAAAATTTTTTCAAAAAAAATTTAGTCCCTTCTTATTTTTTATGATTATTCATTAATAAAAATATAAAAATAAACTTAAAAAACACTTCATCACATCATACAGCAACGTACGCGATACGATAATTTTTTAAAAAATTATGAAATCCAAATACACTACACTAAATAAATATAATAAATTAATATTCTAAATAAATAAACAATCATTTATAATAAATTATAAATATAAAATAAAAAAATAGCTAATTTCTTATTTCAATAAAATTAGTTAAATTCTTAAAATTATTATATGTTGAAAAGTACAATAATAATGTGTTTGCATTTTTTTATGCAAGTCATATTAAGGATGTCAAAATGGATCACGACATGCGAACACAATTTGTCTAACATACAAAATAAATGTATTAGAGTTGAGATTAAACGAGTTTGTGTCATAAATAGATTACCCATTTAGACTTGAATATAAACGTATTGTGTCGCATATTGACACGTGAGTGACCTATTTATTTAAGAGTAAAGAAATATTTTTTAGTGTTAAATATGAATACTCCAACTAAAACTTATATAAATTTTATTATTATATTACTTTTTTATTTTAATTATAAATCTCGAAGAATTTATATATTTTAGGTGTGAATTTATTTTTAAATATGTTTTGAGTTAAATAGGTTAAAAGTTAAAAATATTATAATCAAATTAAATGGGTTGTACAATATATCCACTTAACTTATTTACGATATACGGGTTACATAAGTTGTACATGAATCAATCCGATCCACTTAATCAGTTATGATATTAAACGGGTTAAATATATCATGTTCGTGTCAACATTTTAATTTGTATTGTGTTTGAATCGAAATTATAAAAAAAATTATTTTATCATTTAATATTGCTTTGCGCATCACGCAAATTCTAACACTAATGTGTGTGTGTATATATATATATATATTTATAATTGAGAAGCATTCTTTGAGGTTGAAGAATATCCATGTCTACTCATGCAAACACTCGACAGTAAGGTGGAAATAACATGATATTTGAATTTCTTAGCTCGCTGGCTTTTCTGATTACAAATTTGTTGGTGTTTGGTGGACATTTTACAATTACCATCCCATATTAACAACGAAAGAACGATTTGAATTCCCATTACAAGTTTCCTACAGATTCATTACACTATCCTCGACTATAATTCCTTCCTGCCGGTTAATGAATAACAAAGACCACCAATGTCTGGCAACTAACCACTTTTTCCCAAATTAGATGGTCCTCTTCCGCCTTGACGAGGACTTAGCTGCCTTCTCAGTTCATTCACTCGAGGGCTAAACACCTTATCTGAAAACCGTGGGCTCTGAATGATCTTGCATTCTCGGGATGGTGTAGAAGTGGAGCTTGTTACCCTGGGGCTGCGGATGCTTTTTATCTCGCATCTGCTCCGAGTGATCATCCCATCTAAAATTTCTCCATCGTCTGCAAATGATGCTGATCTACTCATCTCTACCTCCTGGTATCAGACAATCAAAAAAAATGATTCCCAAATGGCATGTAACTTGTATCAACCAATAATATGCGTGCAAGTGAGCTTTTTAAGAATATGCAGAGACCAAAGTTTAAAAAAAAAAATATTAAAGTCAAAACTTACAGTTGCTAGATTGAAAGACATAGCTGGAGCCTCTTCGTATTCTGCAGCATCCAGATCCTGAAGGTGAGCTCCTTTGAAAAACTTGGGCAAAATGTATTGTCTCACAGGTACCAGAAGCATGATCATTAAAGGAAAAAGAACCCCAGCAATTGGAATCCATGTAATGCCAAAACAGACAAGCAAGTACGTAGTCTGAAAGATTGTAAATATTGCAATTGTCTTGAAAGGCACAGTCTCTACAAAAGTGGCATGGTATTCCTCCAGCACTCTGAAAAAGGAAAATAAAATCATAGAATTCACGTAATCTCCCCAGAAATTATCAACATAGGCAAGGTAAGAGACAAAGAAGAAAAAGGAGTGAGTTGGCTACTTGTATCTCCTGCTTGGTGCAGTGAAAAGCAATAATATCCGCTCCCAGAACTGGTTACCAGGTAGGCTTTCAATGGCCATGAATGCAAAATAGCCCCAGAGAACTGAGGTCGGGATCTTTTTTATGAAAGGCATGGCTGCAACACATCCCCCAACCATTATAGCCTGAAGCAAATTACTTAGCCGCTGCTCTTTCACCTCAACGGGTAATAAATCATCAATCTCCTTTTCAACATCAAATAATGTCTCATCAACCGGCACATCAATACTCCCCATGCTTGAGACCATCCTAATCGTTGAATCTTTCAATTCCTTTAATCCCTGCTCACACGAGTAAAAGTTAGTTTAATACTCAAGTCCCACATCAACTTTATCAACAGAAAAGCACATAAATATTGAATAATTCACTGCAGAATGTAAATCTAAATGCAGTCATCTGAGATTTGCATAAGCCAATATATAAAATCTCGTTATTTATCATTGAACAAAGAATTGTTGGCTTCCTGCCCCAAATGCCTGAATTTGAATTGCATAATGGATACAATTTGATCACCAAAAGTAACCTCTTTTAATGTATAGAGCACCTGAAACACAAATAAGAAGTTGACGTACCTGAGCAGAAGGCTCCTGATAAACCAATGGGGTCTGCATCTGTTGATAGGCTTCTTGCATGCTTTCATACACTTGTCCCAAGCTTGAATTATCACTCATACATTTGCGTGCAATGGCTACAAGTCGATTACGAAGTAACTGCACAACATATAGTTTTTAATACTAAACAATACAGATGCACCACCTCTTATCCGACATTTAATGGGGGAAAGCACAAAATGCATATGATCAGAGTTGGTATGCATACTAGGTGCTTTAGTGTCGCCAAACTCTTAGTATGCATGGGAGACTGTGGAATGACACCATTTGATGGAGGGATCCCAATAAGACCACATAAGATGACCTGCCACACCATCACATAATTTCAGATATTTGACAATTCCATATTTTCCAACCATATAGTGCCAAACAGAGAGGTCCATGGTGTACCATGAATCCTAAAAGAAGTAAATCATAGTGGAAAGAAGGAGGCTTTCTCAAGTTAAATTCTTTCTGTTGAGCAAGCTGTGAAGCTACACTGTGGTCAAAATAATAGAGCACTGCAATCATTGTTGCCGGAATGAAAGCTCCGACTATATAGAGAACTGGTACGTTTAGCATATCCTGTTAGTTTAATGCATAAGCAATTAATGATATATTTGGTTCTAAAAGACAGGATAATTAGAAAACATAGAAGGAAAAATGATAGCTCTCTATTAACTGTCCTTGCCTTCATGACAGTCCAGTTTTCATATGCGCCTGTTGACCATGGATTTGGACTGAAAAGACGCCTTGGAATTCCTTTTGGAATACTTTTTGATGGAATATAGGAAACAGCTGTCCAAACCAGCACCATCAATGGTACACCATAATCTGCTATGAAGCCTCGAAGAGATCCTGTGAGAAAGTAATAATAACTATTGTAAATAATGATTATCGGATATTACAAAGTCATGGTTGTTTGACTGCAATAGCTTAGCCAAAAAATTCAACACACCTACCAGAACCATAGCGCCAAGACCTTGCTTTTCTGCTTCTTAGTGCAGTCAGCAGAAGTCCAAATGAAAGAACTAAAGCAAACATTCCATTTGTGAATCTCCATGAGGATTCAAACTGAATTGACTTCGGATTTTCTCTTTCAGGTATGCGAAATTCATTAATAAGTCCCTGGCAAAACCAAAAATAAAAATCAAAATATGGAACTAGACAAACTAAGGAAATGCAAATCAGCAATTAAAGCCATCAAAATCTTATCCATGTGATGTATACAACTATTTTTTGCAAAATCATATGCAATGAATTGAGAAAAGTGATATTAGCTGTATCCTTTGGTTAGCCAATTACAGATGGGAGTGAAAAGAAAGGATTAATGCTTGCATTCTTACTCTGATAGCTTCTTGCATGAAAAGCATGGCAATCAAAAGGCCAAACAGTTCTCCTGCAATACGAGTAAACCTATTGATAATGGAACAAGCCCCCAAGATAGCCAGTAGAAACAACAAAAGTGCCGTCCAAACACACACCCTGCACTTCCAAACAGCCATTTAAAGACAGCAGACTGTTAAGTGTGAAACAACAACAAAAGCAGAAAATTAAACATTAAAACACAAGACACAGAAAATTGATTCATTTGCAGGGAAAATATAAGATTATATACCATCCAGTCCATGCCAGGAAGAGTTTCGATCCCAAATCAGATCTACTTTTAGCAAAATTGAACATGAATGTGTACATAATTACGGTGGGCTCTGCCACTCCAAGGATCAGCAAAGGCTGACCTCCCATAATGGAATGTATAATTCCGCATAGTGCAGTAGAAGCCAATGTTTGAACTGCCGTGAGAACCCCATCTACCAAAATAAAGGAAAAATCACAAGAAGTTAAATTACACACTTAAAAACACAAATAAAGAAGAATAACCACTAAAATTGTGAGGGAGGAAGGCACTAAAGAAAGAAGAATAATAACCACCTTAAACAAATTATGATTATGTAAATTACCTGTTTCTCTATCCAGTTGTTCTCCAAATGAAATAACTGGAATTGCTGATGCAAAAAATATGTATGTGGTGGGTGCCAAAATCCTAAGAGAAATAGGAACAAGATACAAAGTTAGCGTAATCATTTAAGACTAAAGTCCACAACAATAGAACTAAAACAGCTTAAACTTTAATATTGAACCACGTTCATGACACAATCCTATATTATGGTATAAATATTGCAAAATCATATGGTAAGTAAAAGATGCACCTGAAACCTGCCCTCAAACCACCTGTCCAATCCTGCTTGTAACACATCAATCTCCCCTTGAGATCATTCTTGATTCCTTGAAATGGTACAAAGCCCTCCTCCATAATTCCTTAGGAAATTAGGAATAAAAGCACTCTCTTCTATGCTTCAACTATGATACCAAAGCGCATAATTTTCAACAAAGATTCTGCATTTATGTCAAATGTTTGGGCGGCAAATAAGGTCTGCATTGAAGGAGAAATAAAAATCTGTATCGTGGTCATTAAAGCAATACCCAGAATCTAAAAACGCTAGAGTAGACCATTGTATACGTCGATGACAAGGATAGAAGTTAAGCCTCATATGCAAACAAGAGCCCAAAAGAAAATAGTAATAATGTAGAAAGTACAAAAGCATTTAATGGTTAAGCTGCTAATTAAACAAGCATTTTACTAGTGAAAAGCGATTACCTTGAAACAATGCAGATGAGGACGCACAGAAAGGATGCAAGGAAAGCTCTAATTATATAGACCTGAAGAAGTAAAAGAGGGACTATAGATTTGATGCCCATTTAAAAAGTAGGTAAAAAGAAAATGAAAGGAACATTGCTGCTAATGCTTCGCCGCGGAGAAAAACAAAAGTAGAGTTTTAAATAGAGGAATCCCAGAAGAGCTAAGAATCAAGGTAGAGAAGAAAAAATGCAGCACATGGAAAGTTCAAAGATTCAAAGTAGATAAAAATGTAGGACACTTACCCAACTCAAAGAATTGGAAATGCAAAAGAAAGCAATTGTCTTTTTCGTTCTTTTATCTCGCTTTAGAGGGGAGAGACACAGAGAAAGCTGACAAAAGAGCGTCTGTCATGTCTATGGGTGAATATGAGAGAGAGGATGCCAGACTATGACAAGCTGGCCTTGAAAGAAGCAACCGAGTAGCTTCATTGATCTCTACAGTGCCCTCGTCAAATTGCTTCTTGCTCTTTAATTTATCCGCAAATAAACAAATATACCCTCTGTATATATACCGTATCATTATTTGAAAACAAAACAAGTAGCAGTGCAATTTATGGTGGTGCATTTGGTTGAATAGATACTCTAATAGATTTGATTATCTATGCATGCGTATCAAACACAGATTATCTATGGGGACAACCTCTCTACATGTTTTTATCCCCCCCGCCAAAAAAAAAAGGGCCTCATTTTGGGATGATATAAGCAGAGAAGTGATAATCAAATATCCAAATACCATATTTTAGGAAGAGAAAGAAGTTGTCATTGCCTATCCATTATATAACCTATATTCATGAACCTCCAACAAAGCAACTTGCTATCAAAAGGAGTATTAGGTCTGAAGAAGAAAAGTGATTTATTTTCTTTTATTATTATTATGGGTACTTCGAAGCCATCGATTAAACATTAAAGTCTAAGCAAAAACAATGTTGCCGTTCATTTTATTAAAAAAAGGGATAAAAAATGAGAATTATATTGAAAGAATTAGATATTTCATTCGGCGAAAATCAGTTCGAGCGAAAATAATTTAAATATTTTAAGTAAGAAGTTGAATATTAGCATGAAAAGATTTGATTTTCAATTTTAAATTTAATTATATGTAGTAATTATCTATCCCATAATGATTTTGTGTAGCACAAATGAAATGACGAAACCCACAAACTTAAGTCTTACCCTCTTCCGATATCATCACTTACTGGCATTTTCTACAATAGAAATTTTTTTTATCTTTTTCATTTTTTTTTTTCCATCCTTCATGGCGACTTGGCGACAGCCTGACATGGATTTTAAAGAATACAAGTCGGGCCTACGAAGGCCAGCTTTCCATAGTTAATCAAAGCCCATAAATCATTTACACAAGTCCAAATAAATGGGCAGGTTATCAGTTTAAGCAAGACGGACTGATAGCTTTATCCAAACAACCGATCGCATCAATGAAATAGTATCATTGTGCAAGGTTTCGAAGACCAATTATAGAAAATACAAGCCAATGTTGTGCTAAGCAGATCATTAACCTTGTACATACATATCACCGTATAATCGCCTTTAATTGTAATGGCAGATATTGAAAGCTGCCTTTATAAAACAGTAAGACAAAAGAATAACAAATGCATTAGGTCACCTGAACAGAAAATAAAGAACAAGAAGCTAAAAATCTTGTGCAATCATGTCTTACTAGTCATTAAATATCAAGAGAAGAACTGCGTTCATGATCCTTATTAAATTCTGATATACAGGAACAATATTACATGGGAAAATTTGGTTACCTTTTTCACCAAGGGAGAAATAAGTTACCTCTTTCTTTGTAGCAGACTCCTTACACGCTGCAGAACACGAACAAACTCATAAAACAATGAAAAGTCAAAAGCAGATGGTGAAATACTATCTGGTCCAATTTTAGGACTTCTTGAAGAAAATGTGCATGGATTCTGACAGATGATGAAGTCAAAACCACCAAACTTCTCTATCAGTCTGTCAATCTTATTACTCGTTAGCTTTTGAATGTCTTCTATCTGCACTAGTTCCCCAGTTTGTTCACTACTGTGCCACCACCTTCTTAGGATCCTCCGCTTTGTTTCAGAAGTTTCCACTGAGACAACACCCTTCATATGGATCCCGAGGCGGTGCAAAGCAACTTCTGCCCCACCTATACCAGTGAAAAGTGATAACATTGTTATTCCTTCTGGAAACATGGACTTCAATACAGAGAGATGATACCCAAGAGCATCTATCTGGAAGCTATATCTGAGTGAATGAAGCCTTTCTATTAAACTACTCTCACTAGCTTCAGAGTGATTCAACGGGTAGCCTAGAATGAGTTCCAAATTTTCTGGTTCTATAGGGCTCACTTCGTGAGGACCAACCCACATAAGATTTAATTTCTGGCAATGATGAAGAATGTCTCTCTTTCGCTCAAATGAAAGCACACCTCGAGAATCACTTAGCATCCTGCCAAGCCTATCACAGAGCTGAGATACTCCAGTTGTGTCAAAATTGATGCAGCTTAATTGCTTCCTTGTATCCCATAATGGCCACCACTTCTTTGTATGTGGCATTGCGTCTTCTATGGACATTGGTGGCTTTGGAAGGATGTAAAACCTATTTTCAGTAGGAAGATTGTGCACGTAGCCTTCTTTCCTACTCAATGCAGAGAACAACCGAATATCTACAAATTCAGGCTCAATAGCATATAAAAACTGAGATATTTTGCCCCAAGTGTCAAAAGATACTGAATCAACATTCCCATAGAAAAAATATGGAGGTTTAGCTACCATGCGATCGACACTCTTGCATGAATTGGATTTTGGTGCTCTGGGAATTCTGAGTCCAGTCGATTCCACATCAAGTTTCTCCTCCACCCATGTAGGTTCAAAATAGGAGCTTGGGTCATCAGTATATTCTGGTTTTGGATAATCCTCCTCAAAAATAACATTCCCAAACTGAGTACCAGGATAGTCCCCAATGTACTCCTGTTTTAGTCTTTTTCCTCTTTGAACTTCCTCCATGTTTAGATTGCTCAAGTGACAGACAGAATCTTGGCCAAAATCCTCTGTTTTCAGTATATTACCCACATCCATACTAAAGGAGCCACAATCACTTGCAACATGTGAGCTACCGATTCTCGAACATTTCGAAGAATACTGCATGAGATAAGAAAAAATATTTCAATACAAGTAAAAACAACCAAATGACTTTTCTTGCTTTGTGCCCAAAAAAACTCATACGCACATAAAAACTCTTAAAATGAAAAAAGAAGTTGAGAAAAATTAACGTTCTCCATAACATCATTGGGCTCAAGGAAACAAACAGCACTGAAACAATTATTTTGACCTTTCCTTGAACGTTCACTTGACAAAGATGCACAAAAAAACGCAAAAGATAGCATCTAGGCGCTCATTAAGCACGTTCCATTGTTTTTAAGGCTCTCCATGGCCACTGAATTTAGACACAAAACGATGTCTCTGTAACTGCCCCTGTGTCTACTCATGCAAAGTGCAAAACAATATTTTTGGATTTGTTGAGAGTAGGAATTAGACCGTCCCACGAGATGTACTAGGGCCTTTATCAAATATCACAGGATGATTTTGACAGCAAAATTGATAACTTAGCAAAATAGTGTCACATCAATGAGAAGTAATTGATAATCAGTATGAAGATTATATCCATTTGATAGCATAGGTCAGCCATTTACCAAGTTTGTCAGACAATAACATAGAATTAATTCATTTGCTTTGGCTTGTAGTGGTTCTTTTCACTTGAGTAACTTTATTTACAAATGCAAGCCTAGGAGAATAATTTTCTTATCATCAAGTCCAAACATGTTTCAAACTGAGAAGAAAAATCGATAATACTTGTGCACTGGAAAATTTGATGACCAAGCAGGAAAAACACCTTATCTTTTATAATGTACTTCTCACCAACTTGTTCTGCACAGATCGAGTTAGCTAGCTCTAAAACTGGAACTTCTGAACCTGAAAACATTAAATGAGGGGAATTCCTTGTGAGAAAGACAATATGTTACACATTTAATCACCACAAGTCAAGTCTTTTAATGTATGAAAACTAGATTATATGACACTGCAATTTTAAGAGAGGAGAAAATATGAGCCTGAACAAGGTATTTAGCTGAATAGTTTTTCTAGACAAGACAGGATGACAAAGAGGAATTAGGGAAGGACTTATGGGAAAATGGGAGACATCTCAACTGAAGAAATATAGGAAGCAACGAGATGAAAAATGGGCCCATCTGTGTAGCTTCCTAGAAATTAGTGACATTATATTTTTTTTACCTTGTCCTATTCTAATTAAGACTTGTTTATTTACATAAGGCCTATTTGGTTTAACTATTCATGCTAATTGATAGCTGCTAGCAGTTGCAAATAGCTAATAAAAGTTGGTGTTCGGCAAAATTTTAGTAATGGATGCTATTAAAATGTTAAGTAACCAAAATTCCACTACTACTTTATATTACAGTATATAATATACATCTCTTAACTTTTTTAAGTTACATTTATTATTAAATTTGCTATTTTACTTTCATTTAATTACCAAAATAATAACTCACACATGCAGGTGGAACCGAATTCATAAATAAAGAATAATAATTTGCACTAATCATACGCTTTGCCCATGGTGGTGGAGCAGAATTGGTATCTCAACAAATCATGATGATAATTACTTACCAAACCTTTCAATTGCTAATGAAATTTCATTCTCGGAGAAACCCATTTCAAGCAAGCGAAGTGTTTTCTCCATAGTCCCAAACAAAGCTTCATTACTAATTTCCTGGAAATTAATGGTCAATCAAATATTTAACATTCCACATACAATATAGAACACACACAAATGAAATGACAGTCATATAACTGCATAAGCCATAGCAATTAACAGTCAATCTTGACAACTTTTTACGCATAGAAATCCTTTCTAGGTCAATCAACCAGCAGTTGCAACAAAAACTATCATAGGTTTTCTTCACCAAGCAAGGTAATCAATAGTTACCTAATTTCTAATGACGCTATAATTGAGCTATATTACAGTAACCACTTCGCTAAAAGATACCTAAAATTATTCCTTCTCACTTCTTATGTATATGTACTTCAGAGTATCACAAACTACTATCTTTAAACCAGTAAATTATGTCTGCAACCCAGCAGAAGCCAAAGCATCTCAATCTCAAACAAGAAAGACACATGCTAATTGCCAACTTTCGAAGCAACCCTAAGAAAGCATCATTTTTACCCTTACCATCCTAGATACAGTGGAATACAGACCTCCTTTATCATTTCTGGTTCATTATCAAGCTTCTCCTCTGTTTCCTTGTCAAAGTTTGCAGCCACCTGGGCAGCAGTAATGAAGTCCACTATTTCATCAACTGGAGCATGTTTGCCTGATATGTAACGGCACGAAATCAACAAACTTTCAGAATAAGGACAGTATAGGTACCAGAATTACTAGAGATCATAAGTAAAGAAAATCTTCAGAAATGTTGTTTAAAAACAAGTTTTAGGTACGATCATAAGGTGAGTAAAGTCAAAGTGTTCTCTGGCATTCACGCACAAAAAGCTGCCAAAAATATACGTTTATGTACCGAGCTTTTCCATTGCAAAATCGACCTCGTCTACAGAGAAATTCATCTTTAATAAAGCTGACCTTTTGTCATCATAAATCCCAAATAAATCTGGCTCCTGCAAAACATTTAACAAAATCCAATGAAGTAATAAATCCCCTACTAGACTATGGTATGAAATCACCACGAGAAACAATCATCCAGCTGAACTTCAAATCAATGTTTTCCACAAGTTCACAGCAACGAAAACCAAACTTCAAGTGAACAAAAAAATAATGGATATGTTAAGAAGTTGACTTAGCTGCTGCACTTCTACAATTTAGTTGCTGCATTTTCTGTTTCTGTTATGTTTTACTGCATTTCAGCCATTACTTCCATTTTTCTAGCTGAGTTGTTAAACATGGAGACATGTTC
>CANUEP010261367.1:0-30540 GCA_947857235.1 Jatropha podagrica
AGGGCCATAATTTTTTATGAGAATGCAAAGTGGAACCGGAGAACCAGACGACGGATGCCACATTCGGTGCCGGAACACCGTCCTATTCTACTCATTAACTCCATAATGTATATTAGAAGTGATTAAATTTCAGTGTGAAGCGAGTAATTTAAAATATTTGAAAAAGGTTTTAGGGATGATTTTACGAAAAAACAAAATTATGAATGTAAATTAAAAATTTTCGCAAGAGTTCCCTTTAAAAATTCACTTGCCACACAAAGAAAATTAAATACACTTCCAATATTAGCCCCCAAACCTCAACTCTAATTTTACTCAAATCATTAGCAAGCGCTTCTAAAAATTTTTAAGATCAAATCAATCTCATTATACCATTGTCCATCCTAGGTGAATATATATATATGTATCTTCATACATTCATCATTCAAGATAACTAAATATGTCATCACTCACACACCAAACAAATAATCAAATAATAATACTAAATCGACCACCAATTTCATTAAAAATTTATTCAAATACTTACAACCTCAATATTATTCACAAGAGTCTATACATGCCATGGTTTATATTAGTATACATGTCCTACCCAAAATGCTATATCTACTCTGACGCCCTCTTCTAGTCCCGAAAGGTGCCCTCCGCTCCTAACTTGCGCATGATAGAAATCAACGTACTAAGTGGAAGACTCAGTGGTTCTAAATAATTATAAACTCAAAACATCCAAAGAACACCAAATAACTAATTTCAAACAATACACGTTTTTTTAAACACCGAAATCGTATTAATTAAATTCAAGTATGTTGAAAGAACATAAGAAATTCACAGTTAGAAATTTATTCCATCTCATAATAGATAAGAAAATATAGTAAATGCCAATATATATTCCAATTTCTTTATAATGAATTAAAAATTCTCATTTCCATTTTATCTAAAGCTCATACCGATACCGAAAGAATGTAAGTAGAAACGATTGTGGCCTATGAAAGCGCCACCCACCAATCACATAATCGTGACCTGAGGCCACCGTGGTTTGTGCAAGCACCACAATCATAAGCGCGTTTGCCTATTTATAAGGGCTGATAACCCTAGCATATGATCATAGCTCCACCAATAATACGGAATGATAACCCGAGCATGCTCATATATCACAATGCATCTCATCATACTACATATCAATCACGTATGATAGAGCTTAGAATAATTATATTCTTCCAAAATTGGTCTCATTCACCATTTCTTATCCAAAAATATTTTATAATTTACATTTATTATTTCAAAATTACTTAACTTACAACTTACGAATCCACCACATTCTCATTTTCTCATGATCAATAAATTCAAATGGACATATTCAAAATAAATATACTTAATATAGTAGACAAATACTTAAATCAAGAAATTTTCAGCATTTTCATAAACTTGACCTTTACTGTGTTTTCAGGGTATAATTGAAGTTATAGAACTTAAAATTCAGTGAAACTTAATTCATTAGAAAGCTAAGATAAAATACTACAAATTTCATGAAGGGATCATTTGCTAAGAGGGTGAAAGAAATCCAAGAACACAGACCAACAATCTAACACGATTCAGCACAACTAGTTTTGGTATAAAAATCATAAGTTGAGCTATAGGTATCCAAATTGAACACAAAAGGATTATTTAGAAATCTAAGAAGTAGAACTACAACTTTTATGAAGAACATAAGACATTATCTTGCCATTTTAGTGGCCAAAATGGACAATCAATTTGGATATACAAGTGAGACAGCGTAACAGAACTAGTTTTGATATTTAAATCATAAGTTGAGCTAAAAGCATTGGAATTGAACATAAGAGGATGTTTTGGAAAGCTAAAAAATAGAGCTACAACTTTCATGAAGAAGTCGAAAATGGATGCAAATCATAAAGGGGTAAAAAATGACTTACAATCCCACCTAAGTACACCTCTAACATCAAAATTCGTCAAAAACCTAGAACTGGAAAGCTTGAGAAATTGAAAAGGGAGAGAAGGTATTAGTGCACTAACCTTAAAAATGGAGCTTGAACAAGCTCAAAACCTTTACTCTTGGAGTTTCTCCTTGCCTTTGTTAGAGGGTTCTCCAACCTCTTCAAAGTAGGAGAAAAAGGCATTAAACCCAAAATTAATCATAAAAAAATGAAAAAGCATGATTTAATGCATAGATTCTATGGCTAATCCTAGAATTATACTTAATAAATCACAAAACCAAAAAGTTACAACTTACCTCCTTTAATGGCAACTTCTAATCCAAGGCTTAAGAACTCCAAATTCAACCTTCTACTAATTAATTACTATGGTTTAATCAAGATTCTATGATTTAATTTAGTTATTTGGTAGTGATTTGTGGTGGAAAAATAAAAGAAAATGGAGAAGAAGGAGAGCTTGAAGTTGGCGTGGAAGATGGAGATGGAAGGAGAGAGAAGGTGTTGATGGGTTAAGTAGCAAAGTCAAATTTTGCTTCCTTGGTTTATGCTAAATCAATGCCAAGATCTAATCTTAGGTAATCTCATCCAATTACTCTAAATATTCCTCAAATAATTCATTTTCAAATATTATTTAACTCTTCAATTTAATTAAATTAACTCCTTAAAAATAATTCACCATTTATTCCTCAATATACCAAAATAAAAATAATATTTTCTAGTTGCCGCAATTCTCCGAAAATATTCCCTATCCATCTAAATCACGCAAACATGCTCCAAAAATATTAATTATAATATTAGACATATGTGGTAATTTTTTCCGGACCGAAATAATACCAAGTCCCGGACTGATGGTACTATTCATAAACTGGTAAGCACTATTACCGACACTAAAAAAGATTCTGAAAAATGGACCATTACATATAAATATCCTATGTTATTATCGTTTAAATAATAATAAATTAAAATAATTTTGATACTTGGTATACAATTGGGAAAATTATAATGTGCATATATATATTTATAGGTGCAGTATTGTCAGTATTAATATTATCTAGCTAAATTGATTTTGAGTGAAAAGTTTTAATTAATCGTATATAGGTGCTAATGGAACTCCACAATCCCCTCAAATTGAGACTCATATTTCATCTGCAATAGATGGTTTGGCAACAAACGAACCAACTAATTGTGAAGGTTTAGTACTTTTTTTATTTATTTTTTTCTTAATCGATTCTTATGATCTATTAATTTTTATTATGTATCTTTACTTTATATGATATTGTAGCTATTGGCTTTGAAATTAAAAAGAGGGTCAAAAAATTGGAGAAAATAATATAAATATTGCTAGTTTTGAAAATGATGATACATTTATATTTCGATATTGAGCAAATAATAACAATAAATTGTTTATGTTTTGCTTTATTAAGTGTGAAATGATTATACATATGAATGAATTAAATTTATTAATTATTATCCAAATAATTATTATCACTCTTTTTTAATTATTGACAAAAAATATTTTTTATAACTTTAAGGTACCGGAAAAGTTTGATTCTAAAAATTAATGATTAAAATTTTGTCAATACACTTCTTTCATTTTCAAAATATGATAAAAAGATTTCATCATGATTTTAATTGCTTGATCAATTTAAATATTATCACATAAATATTATCACATAAAAAAATCTATGACAAATAAAATTTTGGCACTATGAAAATTATGAGAAAATACATTAGTCATTATAGTGTTGACAAAATAAATTTTATCACAAAATATCATTTTCTCACAAATCAATTGTGACAAAATATTACTTCTTATGATAAAAAATGACATTCTATTCTTATAAATGAATTATCACAATAAATTAGTTTAGGGTGACAAATCATAATAATCACAATAAATAATTGGCTATAATGATAAAATAAGTTACGTCACAATATATGATTTTGTCACTATAAAACTTATTATTTGGTCCTCAAATGTAAATCACTTGTGATAAAGTATAACTTATAGTAATAAAATTGGTCCTATATTATTACAAATAAATTATCACAATAAATTATTTAACATGACTACTTACTATAGTCATAATACATAATTGGCTATCGTGACTAAATACTTTTTTGTCACATTAAACTTAAGAGGACAAGCTTACTGTTACAAATTGAGTGGCGAAAAAATTTGTCACAATAACAAAATAGTCACAACTTTGCTACATATAGTGACAATTATTTTTTCACAAAAAACATAAATTATTGTAGTGGTCTTAAGCGTAGCGTGTGGCACCTTAAGCTTATGGCTGGCACCTTAAGCAAGCTGCCTCCTTCGCAACCCAGAAATGCAATTGACTTGCTGCAAAATTGAGTTTGTACGTGCTTCTCTTGCAAAGAATTGAATTTTTAGTGTTTCATCATTAAAATGAACTAGAAATAAAAACGAGATAAGGTTTAGACTCTCAATTTACCTGATTTTGAAGAGAAATCATTGGTTTGCTTAAAGTTGATGAAGAACGCCTCAAGAACTCTGATTTTGGATGATGATCCGAGTTTGTGTTGTTGATTTCATGCTTCTAAAAGTGTTAGTGAAACTAGAACACACCGACTTCGTGTTGGTAACACTTTCTCACTCACAAACTACATAGAATTCTTAAGATTTTGTGTAGCAAATTAGTTTTAGTTTGTGTTTTTCTTTGATTTCAATCCTCAAATTTGTTTTTGTGTTGCATTTTTTATCCTTGAGTGTTTTCTCTCAACCAAATTTGGCCCACCTAATTGCCAACCCCCAAACCCTAAACTTAAGGATGTATTTATAGGTAAATGGGGGTCTAGCACTATTTGGCTAGTGTGGCAAGTGAGCCCCACAAATGAGCTGAGTTTCAATTTTTCACAAAATTAGTTTAAATTGTACATACATTGACGTAGGGCATAAAAATTTATCTTTAACGAACCCAAAATTCATTTTCGGGCCCTATTTTGACGTGAAATCCAAAAATGTGAAAATAATCCAACCGATTTGATTTCTTATCCTAGGATTACTAATTTAAGAATCAGATCGATCGGATATTCCAAACTCATTTTATTGCGAGAAACGTCACTATCATTGATTGGTCCTTTAATAGGCCACTAGTGGGCCAAATAGGTGGGCCCACAAGGGCCACTGTCGGTCCTATCAACGAACCAATTTGATTGGTCAGGGTGATGCATAAAGTGTTGTAGGACGTCGAATGCACCTCAGACGGATTTGAGATGCGTTTCTAGGCCCCGTTTTTCTGTGAAATGTGAATTATGCACTTCAAGTGATATTTTCCAGACTCGGATTATCGGTCCAGGATCAATTTTATCAGATGTTTTGACCTCATCTTTAGCAATTAAGGTAGTCATCATCGAGTCTTTTACGAGCAGAAATTGAGCGTCTACAGTGTTATTTCTTTGAATAATTATTTTTATGTATTTAATTAGAGATTTGCATTAAATGAATAAATTTTTCAGCATATTTTATAATGATGGTGTTTGTATATTTTGTATTATGTATCTAACTAGACCACGTAGAGAATGATTGTTTTATACTGAGTATTAAAACATAATTTCTAGGACATTAGAAAAAAGATTTTTGTTCTTAATCTTGATTTAGTTAATATGAGCAAATATACATTGCTTTGTGCTTTAATTCATTAAGGAGTGAGTTTCATTTATCGGGACAATAATTCTCGATGAATTGGGCAAAGACAACTTCTATTTGTGAAATATTAATTAATGAGAGAATCCATGTCTTGGTTTAGAGAATGATAATGCACTTTAAGTAAGCCTATAAGGTTTTATTGTGTAAACTATGCAGGTGAATTTTTAATCTGACGCATGAAATAAGTTAAACGACAATCTTAAAACTTAAAATTGTTATTTAAATAAAGTGTCACTGATTTATTTTATTTAACAAGCATACGTAATATTTACATGGAGAATATAAATTATTATGTCATGGAAAGTTAAATTAATAAGGAGTTCAATAACGAATTTTAGTGGAATAAGTTATGATTAATTATAATAAGAATATACAAGTCCTGTATGGATTCTTATTATAGTTTGTAGCCTTATTAATTTATTATTGCAGTTCTTGCTATGCCTTAATTATTTGGACCATATGTGGGCTATGTACTTTAAATAATTAATAGATTAATTTTTTAATTAAGATTTTATTTATTAATTTTAATTAAAAAGAGATAATCTATTTTATTTAAAATATTAACTGTGCGGGTAATAGTGTAACAACCCAATTTTTGGAAAATTTGAGAAAATTTGTAAAAATAACTTTAACTTGATTTTATTCATAATTTTAATGTGATGTTATTTCTCTATTTGTTTTAATAATTAAAATAAATAAATAAATTCTATTATTAATTAATGGTATTTTATTATAAAAATACAAAACAATGTTCTCATTAATAATTGGTTGTAAAAATAAGAATTTTATTAAGAATTATTATTATTATCATTTACTGTTTATTATGTAAAGTATGTATTTATTAAGGTACAAAATTAATAAAGTATATTAGTATTTTTTATTAAAATAAGGGCATAAAAATAATTAAAGAAATATATTTATTAAAATAAAAGAAATAAAAGTAAGATAATAAAAGAAATACTAATCAAAGGATTTGGGAGAAAATTAAACCAAGCATGAATCAAGGACTAGACCCAAAACCATTGCAAAATCATTATAAGTAATGAGTTTTGTTTAAATCGAACTGAAATCTCCAAACTAGTTAAGGTTGGGATTGAACTAGATAAAAAAAAAACAAAAAAAGAAACACCCAAACCTTCTCTATCTCACACGATCAAGCTCTCTTCGATCCCAGAATGTGATCCATGTTGGATTTCAATATTAAAAATATGTAGCAGAATAATATAATTATAACAAATAAATTATATCAATAGGGACCTTTTAAATGAATAAAGCAATAAAAATTAATTTAGAAGAGTACTTTTTATAGATTCTTGGAAACTTCGATCTATGCTGCTAGGTTGTCGCAAATCACAAACCGTCTAAATATCCGACCTTTAGTAGTATCCACATGAATGGACAATAAAAAAAAAATCCAAAACTATTTTAAAAGATTGAGAGATTGAAGTGTATGATGGTGCCAACTATCGTAGGATCTATATTTTGTTTTGCGGCTATGAGCAACAATTGTTACAGTTTATACTATTTCTTAAACATTATGTTTAAAAACCCTATGTTATAAATAAATAAATTATAATTATTTATTTAAATCTTTTAAATAAATAAATTATAATTAAAATATATGTGTGCTATTTATTTATTTAAATAAATAAATCGTAATATATATATTCATAGAATTTTCAATTCAACTAATTTTATTTATTTAAATAAATAAATTATAATTAAAGTATTTGATTTATTTAATCTAAAATTTATCTTTATAAATTTTAGATATAAATCAATTAAGTTAATATTTAATAATTTAGGTAAAATTGTAATTAAATATAAATTATAATTTTGTCATTAACTTCACAAAATTTATTCGTAATCAAGTCATATTTGATTTGATTTCTTGTTTTCACTTTTTTATATCCACTTTTATGTGTGTAATCTTCTAGGTTTTAAAAATGTTGACAACAAATATAAATAAATAAATAAATTAATTAATTAATATTTGAAGGTCAAATACATTGTCTAGCAACATATCAAGACTGCTCAAATATTTAAAAAGTCAAAGTGGTTTGACTTAACCTTTTAGTATATGATTTATCAGTGTAATTAATATCTCTTCATCATTAATGTTCTAATTTAGTAATTAGGCATGAAGTGAGTCTATTTTACTAAGTCATGTTAGTTCTCTTAATCTTAGTCATTAATCAGTTGAATGAAATTAATCTAATTTGCTAATTTCATTCTACCTTACGCAAAGATTTCTTAATCAATACTAATAGAGAACAATTAGAACATTTTTTTTTAATTTAGCTAGAGTGATGAATCATCTCTTAATTACACAAGTATCTCCATACAATTCCTATTATATCCAATTAATCATTTCTTATTATTCATGTAATGAATAATGTGAACAAAAAATCAAAATATGATCATCCCTATATAAGATAGCTTGGTAATCTCAAGTCAAATGTTCACTTACACAACCATTACTTGAGTATTCCATAGACACAGGTAACTCTCAATATGAAATTCTCATGCAGGTCAATTAAGTGGATTTATTTAAATAATAAGCACTTACATATTAGTTATAGATATCACATATATCTCAACTTATGAGAACAACTACTTTCCTAAGGAAAGAACATAATATGTACTAGTCTCAACGGTTTAATCATTGTCCAATAATGAGGAGAATATTGACCAGAAATATTTAGAAACATTGTTTTAATGCAAATATAAAACTCGTAATTATAACGACATTATAATTTATTTTGCAAAGCAGTATTGTCTCATGGACTTTATCTTCTACCAAGATTCAATCAATAGAATATAAAAGATAAATAAATGTCTTTTATTAATAATAAAATATTTATTACATGAAATATTATTTTCAAAATATAACCAATCAAATTAGCTATATGGCATATAACTAACAATCTCCCACTTGCATTGGATCCAATTATCCATGTATTTTATCCTATGGTATCAATGTGCCCATGACCTCATAGTTCATTAGTTTCTCCATAACTAAAAAGTATCCTTACTTATTTGAGATACTTAAGGATAGTTTTAATAACAACCCAGTGGCTTTCATCTGGTTCAAATTGATACACAAGCAGATATTTGGATTTCTCCATGCTAAATTGTTTTAGCACTTTATAAGTTGCTTCTCTAAAGGAGACATTCTTGGATGACCAAACTCTTAGAGTAGTAAAACGTTGTTTCTCACTTAATATTATCAACATAAAAACTAAAAATTATCATTCTGCTCCATTGACTTTCTTATTCACATAAAGATCATTAACATTTTTAATTTAATCAAACTATTTTTATTATTTCATTAAAACAGATGTTCTTATTCTGTAAAAACTTGCTTAAGTCTACCAATGGACTTTGCAATTTGCATACTATATTAAGAAATACTTTTGATTAAAAAATCATTAGATTTGTTAATTAACAATGCAATTTGTCAATAATATGAAAAATTTCATAATCACAATATACTGCAATTGCAAGTAAAAATGTCCAACATTTCTCCTTTATATTTGTTAGGTTTGAGTCTCCACAGGAAGGTCCAACCTTTGTACAAGTACGACTCATCCTAATTAATTTAAATCGTGGTTCTTTAACCAATGTATTTTGACTGTTTATCTAATGTAACAATCTTCTGTTCTAATTCCATGTTTAATGTATGTTTGAGATTCTTAAACTTTTCAAATTCTATCTAGCTCCCATTACTGCCTTTAAAGATAAATATCTTTTCTAGAAAGGTAGCGAGATGAACATATTTCTCTCAACAGGATGGTTGAAATAATATCCAATAATTTTCTTTTGGATATCCCATAAACTTACATCTATCTAGTTTAGCTCATTGCTTATCAGATCCCAAACGCTTCACATAAGTGTGTTTGTCCACATCTTATATGGAATCGTATCAATAGATTTGGGTGGCATTCTATTTAGAAGGTATATCACATTTAAGGATGAAGATAATTCTGTAAAACTAATCATGGATCGTACTATATCTAATAATGTACGATTCATATTTTATAATAGATAATCTTGGAACGCTTAATTTAAGTATTTGTCGCCTCGATCGGATCAAAGTTTTTTAATACTTTAGCTACTTTCTTAAATTCATTTCTGAATTCTTTGAACTTTTCAAAAATTCATATTTATGTTTCATTATAAATATACACACAACCATATCTAGTGTAGTCATTACTAAACATAATGAAATATTCATATCTACTTATGGCGGGTAGTAATGGGTCCATATATATCTAAATGCATAAGGTCTAAAAATCTTTTGACCTTTCACCTTTTCACGGAAAGGATGTTTTAGTGGTTTTATCCATTAAACACGATTCACAAGTTTCATACTTATGGCGGGCAGTAATTGATCCATATACATCTAAATGTATTAGGTCTAATAATCTTTTGACCTTTTCATGGAAAGGATGTTTTAATGGTTTTATCCATTAAACATGATTCACAAATTTCATATGATTTATAATAAAAAAGGTTCAAAGTAACATTCTTTACACAATTTAGTGATTCTTGTTTTATTAATGTGACCAAGTCTATAATATCAAATATATGATAATTATTATCTATTTTAAAATTTTTATTGTTTATATTGATGAGGAATTAATCAATAGAAACATTATAGAAATCATTTATATTAATTTCAATTATATATTAATTATTATTATTATAAAAAGAACAACAGTTGCTCTTAATAATAAAATTTGAATCCATTATTCAAAACTTAATACGAAATTGAAACAATGTTTCTACTAAGTATTGAAATAAAATAATAATTATTTTATTCTAATACTAAGCTTAAATATGTTCTTACAACTAATACGACAACCTTTACTCCATAAGCTAAACATAGGTCCATCTTTCCTCAATTTTTTATTTTTTTTTAGTTCCTGCATGTTATTAATATGACAAGCATATTAGGTATCCAATTCCCAAGAACTAAAAATAGAAAGATTGATTTCAACCACAAACATATCTGAAGCAGAAGCTTTTGCAAGTTTCTTTATTTTCACAGTCGCAAGATAATCCCTACAGTTCCTCCTTCAGTAACCATCCATTAGGCTTCAATGCCTTCTTCTTATTCTGCTTCTTCTTTAGCTTTTTCTTAGCCTTAGAAGGCTGAACCAGAAGTATATGAGCAGTATCCTTCTTAAGGGTTCCATCAGTAGTGTAAGCATTCCAAGCAACTCAGATAAGGAAGCATGTAGCTTGTTCATATTAAAATTCAAAATAAAATGTGAATAGCTGGGTGGTAAAAACTGAAAGACTAAGTCAATACTTAGCTCATGGTCCATAGCAATGCCCAATTAGCCCAATTTTCACTATAGTCAATCATCTTCAGAATGTGGATACGAACTGAAGAGCCTTCTGCCATCTTATAGCGAAACAATTCCTTAGAGGTCTCATAACTCTCAGACCTACCGTGGGAGCCAAACAATTGCTTAAGATGCAAAATAATGGTGCGAGAATCCATATTCTCATGCTGCTTTTGAAGTTTAGAACTCATGTTGGCTAATATCACACATGTCGCCTACTCATCGTCATCAGTATAACAATTGAAGTTATTCCTTTCTTCTTTAGTAGCATTATCAGCGGGACTGTCAGGTTTGTTTTTTTTTTAAGGACATATAACTTTTTTTCTTACTTGAGAACAATCCTTAGATTGCAATACCAGATAACAAAGTTTGGTCCGGTCAGTTTATTAGCATCAAGTATGTTACGTAGGCATAGGTTATTACTCATGGTGATAATTGATCTGTAAATATAGAGATATTAAATATTAATTTTATGCAATACTAAGTTAAATAAGGTTTTTAATTTTTAATTTAGGTCACCCACTATTTTATTCAAATTAATAGCCGTTTCTATTAATTTAAAAAATTCAACCTTTAGATCTCCTAGTAGGCTCAGATCTCAATTAACCTAAATAATCTTGAATTTGCCCCACAAGTTATATTGAATTAATTTAGGTAGATAACATTACTTATCAATCACATCTTTATGTGACTCTTAGATAAATTAAGTGACAACTATTTGTCTAAACATATCAAACACGTTTCTCCTAACCTTTGTCCTAATCTTATCTGATCATGAGTTTGCTCATCCAAATCAAATAAATTAGTTAATTAAAACCATTGTTCAAGTTATTCGATTGCATTAAACATGTTTGATTATAATCAACCTTAGGTTTGCCTAACTAGTCAAATTGTAAGGGAGCTTTAATCATGAGTTTGCTCATCGAAATCAAATAATTTAGTTAAGTAAAACCATTGTTCAAGTTATTTTATAGCGTTAAACATGTTCAGTTACAACCAACTTTGGGTTTGCCAAACAAGTTAAATTGTAAGAAAGCTTTGATTTTCATGCCATAATAATGGATGACAATCAATCATATTTTAATATGTACTTAAAATTTTAATAAGGAATTTATATTAAATTTTAATCACAAGTTTCATGCTTTGGCATGATGGTCATATCATATATCATACATACACAACATACACCCTTAGCATGTCATTCTAATTAGATGATTATGGACATTTCTAAAACTAATTTCCTTGGGCCCTTAAGAAAATTAGATGGTAAAAAATCCTGGGTAGCAGCTTCTTAGATCTTTATAAGGCTAAATAGCAGCTCTTTGACTTCGATCTTCAATGCTCCATGTAATTTCTTCAATTCTGCTTTTCTTCTTGGGTTACAAAACAATATCTTATTTACATGTTCTAATTATCTAACTATTACATAATTAAATGAAATGAATAAGAAATTCTACAATCCAAAATAAAAGAGGATTAAGACACGTATATCCTATTTAAAAATTACATAAACCATTCAACCAAATATAATAAGTCAATCGCATGAGTCTTTTCTAATGTCCATAATCACTCATCGTGCATGATAATCATATTAATGTATTTAAATATTATCTAATATAAACGTATATTAATTATTGATCTCATGTGCTGAAAATAAATTTTAACAATTAAAATTTTGATTTTGAAAATTTTCAAAATCAACTTATGAATAAAATAATTTTATTCATATATCAAATTTTATTAAAATTAATTTTAGAATTTATAAAATTATTTCATAAATTAATTTTACTAATTCTAATCATATTAGAATTAATAAATAATTTAATTTATTCAATTTATTCCTTAATCCAATTAGAAATAAATTCACAAAATAATTTCATTACAGATTAAACTATTTTAATTTTATTTTCTAACAAAATTAGAAAATATTCTAAAATTAATTTGATTACTTACAATTAATTTTAATGACCATCAAAATTTTATTAATTTCAAATTAATTAAAATATCAAATCAAAATTAATTTCAGGATGTATTTCAGGATGTAATTGAAAAAAAATCAACCTGTTTTGTACTCATTTGAAAATCTGGTAAACATGCAGGGACCAAGACGTAATTCACTTCCTCCTCTCCAAACAGCAATCACGATTTCAACTGAAAACCCTCGCCGCCGCAGCATCAACGCTTCAGCCATGGCCAGGGAGTTCGAAGACGCTATCTCGGACAAGAGACAGTGCCTCGGTGGTCGGAACACCGTGGTCCTTCTCTCCCTTGGCTGGGACGGCGCTGCTTCGCCGGAAATACGGGCTTTCAAATAATTTTTTTTTGTAAATCTGACCAAAAGCAGCCTGCTGTCTTTTCGCCGAGGCATCATCGGATCTCTTGCAGGGGCCGACGCAGGTTCAGGCGAGCCGTACGCGCTGTCAGCCCTTGCGGCTCTACAGTGGCTGGCGGTCCGGCCATCTAACAGCAGTTTTCTTGTTAAAATGTTCTCCGAAAAATTTGCAAAACAATTTTCAATTTTTTTTTTAATTTCATTAAATCAAATTTAATTGGAAAAACAGATTGAAAAATTTTAGAACATCACATTTGATTTTTGCCAAAATACCAAATGCAAGCACGTGAATTAATTCGAAATTAATAACAATAATTAATATATTATTTTTTACACCTTAAAATTTAAACAAAAGTTCTGATTCGCAATAAAATAATATAATTATAACAAATAATTATATGAGTTGGGATCCGTTTAAATAAATAAAATAATAATAATTATTTTATAAAAATACATCTTTTGGAGATTCTTCAAAAATTATATAAAATGGACAATAAAAAAATTTTAAAACTATTTTAGAAAATTGAGAAATTAAGTCGGATAATGTTGCTAGCTATCGCAGGTTTTTTTGTTTTATTTTGTGGCTATAAGTAACAAATGTTACAATTTATATAGAAAATCATAGGACATAAATAAATAAATTATAATTATTTATTTAAATTTTTTAAATAAATAAATTATAATTGAGATATATATATATACTTATTTATTTATTTAAATAAATTGTAATATATATAATTTTTAATTTAATTAATTATATTTATTTATTTAACTATTTAAATAAATAAATTATAATTAAAGTATTTAGTTTATTTAATTTAAAATTTAAATCAATACTTAATAATCTATGTAAAATTATAATTAAATATAAATTACAATTTTATCTTTAACTTTATAAGACTTATTTGTAATCAAGTGATACTTGATTGAATTTCTCGTTTTCATTTTTTTATATTCATTCTTATGGGTCTTACTTTCTAGGTTCCAAATATATTGGCAATGAATATAAATTAAATTGATTAATTAATATTTGAAGGTCAAGTATATTCTCTAACAATATGTCAAAACAATCCAAATATTTAAAAAGTCAAAATAGTTTGACTTAACCTTTCAGTCATGCTTTATCAGTATAATTAATATTCCTTCATCATTAATATTTTGATTTAGTAATTAGACATGAAGTGTATCTGTTTTATTAAATTATATTAGTTCTTTTAATCTTAGCTATTGATTAGTTGAATGAAATTTCAAATCTAATTTGTTAATTTCATTCTACCTTGTGCAAGGATTTCGTAATCAATACTAGTAGAGAATAATTAGAACATTTTTCCTAATTTACCTAGGGTAATGAATCCTCTTTTAATTACACAAGTATCCATATAGTTTCTATTATATCCAATTAATCATTGCTTATTATTCATTTAATGAATAATGTGAATGAAGAATTATAACATAATCATTTCTATATAAGATAACTTAGTAATCTCAACTCAAATGATCACTTACACAACCATCACTTGGAGTATTCCATAGACATATATAACTCTTCATATAGAATTCTCATGTAGATCAAATCAGTGGACCTGTTTAAATAACAAACATACACATATTAGTTCTAGATATCACATATATCTCAGCTTATGAGAACTGATGTTTTCCTAAGAAAAGAATATAATATGTATCATTCTCAACAACTTTAATTATTATCTAATAATGAAGAGAATATCGACAAAAAATATTTAGAGACATTGCTTTAATGTAAATATAAAACTCATAATTATAACCACATTATAATTTATTTTGCAAAGTTGTATTGTCTTATGACCTTCATTTTTTACCAAGATTCAATTAATAGAATATAAAAGATAAATATTATTAATAATAAAATATTTATTACATGAAATATTATTTTCAAAATATAACCAATCAAATTGGTTATAGAGCATATAATTAACAATCCAGCCCACATCCGACCACCATCTGATGAGGAGGAGCCGATGATTGGCGCTACAAACGACGCGAACTTTGACTCCAGCCGCTCCTTCGATGAACAAAGCCTCCCTCCTATGCGACGCTACTGTCTCTTTGATAGACTGCGTCTCCTCGACTTTTCAGTGTTGTTGGGAGGTTCCTCAGGTCATCTTTGGCTTAGGTCAACTGGGAAACAACTTTGATTTAGTTACCTTTGATCGTTGATTGTTAGATTGAAGATAACAAGATTTTGAATTTAGGTTTTTAATTGAACAACATTTTGGAAATTTAATTAATTACGTACTAAATGGTAAAGTTGGTTTGGGAATCAAATTCTATATGAAATTTAGAACGTTTTGATATATAATTTATGAAAATTCGGTGAATTTGAAATTTTGGTCTCCGCCTGTGGCTGTGCTGGTGGTGGTGTCGGTAAGGCTCCGACGAGGTCCCGATAGTCAGAATGCTCTCCTCGACGGAGTGAGCGCAACCATATAATTAGATTTTGTATTGGAAAGATTAATGCTTATTTTATGCATTAATTTGAAAAGTTGTGAAATCTAGAATAATTGTGATTTTTGATTGATTAATTGTGATATTGATTGAATGAAGTTGTGAAATTAGGTGATTGGGACTATTAAATAAATTGGTTTTGATTTGAAATTAATTATGAATTATAGGATCTAAGAGAGTTGAGCAATTTGAATTTTTGATTTTGAACGGTGTGATTAGAATTGAATTATGCCAATTTAATTTGAGTTATGAATTAAACCTGATTCTAGTTAGTTATGTATCGTGGATTAGTATGTTGAGTTTAAAAATATTTGATTTGGATTTGATTTTGATTATGATCATGAATTTAATTTGGTAATTAAGTGTTAAAAGGTGTCTTTAGTATATAGGTTTAAAAGCTTTTGATTTTCAAGGAATATTAGCTAAATTATAATTATGAATTATAATCATAAATTTTAATTGATGTTGATGAATGGAGGTTGGGAAAAACATTGTTATTGATTGCCCATGGATTGGACTGTGAGCTAAAGCTTATTCATGCACTTTTAATGAAAGTGATAGTTCCATTTATAGAGGAAATGCTGCCGAAATTTCATTAACTATGAAAAAGTTGTTAATGATCTCATATTCAATATGTGTTTAATAAAATGCAATAAAAAATTGACTTATAAATAATATAAAGTACCATAAGTTTATATGTAATCTTATATTAAATACAGTGAAAGGATGATTGTTTGAGTATGTGTATCAAATATGGAAAAGGACTTTTAAGACAAGCATATTATGATTAATTATAAGTTATAAAGGTTTATTTTAAATTCTAAACCAATCAATTACTATGATATTTGGAATATCAAAGAAATACTAAGTTTATGAAAAAGCTATAATTTTAAAGAAAGAGAGATATGTTTTGGGCTCTAATATACTTAGAGTGAATTTGTTGTATGATTTAATTATGATGTAAGATGAGCATGCTCGGTTTCGATGTCATTATGATATGTTATGAGTTATGATCATATATTAGGCTTTGGATGCCTTATATTTAAGTGGACGCACTTATCATGTATAAGTAGGCTTTGATGCCTTTATGATATGGTTGACAACCTTAGGCTAAATATGATATGTTATGAAATCTTATCTGCTTCATTTTCTTCTAAGTATATATGAGCCCTTTAAGAAAAATTCGCTTTTAAGAAAATGAAGTTAACAAGTCTATGTGATTTTGGTTTATTATATGTCTTTAATAATAAGAATAAGTGAATATGATCATAAATGAAATTTAAAGTATGTTAATATGGATATTGGTTTTAAATTAAATGGTATGTTGAAGTGAAAATATAGATTAAAGGTAAGGAATACATGAATGATATATTGAGAAATATGATTGCTAATGTTTTTAGTTATTATTAACATATAATAATAAAATATATTAAATAATAATATTAGACTCTTAAGTAAATTTTAATTAATAGATCATACAGGATTCCCACAATCCTTATTCTAATAGAATTTATCTTAATTCGAATATATATACCCCAAATTCATTCCAAGAGAGGAGAAATTCTCAAATACTCTCAAAACTCAATTTTAATGGTTAATATTTATAAATATTATAATTATGTAAGTTATTTCTAACATTTACATTTTCAAAATGTACATTTCAATTAATGTATATAATAAACATCACTAAGTTTTATACTCACGCATTAAGTTTCTCACACGTAGGTTGAAAATAGTGTGTACTAACATAATTCAAAACTCAGTATCAGCATCAGAGGAGGAGGATGATATTTCAACTGACTAGATCATAAAATTTCCATGAACTTCGCATGTGGTATTTTAAATTTATTTTGAGGAAATGTATTTAAAGTTTGGATGGTATTTATGTATTTAAAATAAACTTAACATTTATTTTTTTAATTATATGATAAATTATTAGTATAGATTTAAACATTATGATTTAAAGTGTTATATGAAATTACATTTTTAGATTCCATTATTTAAAAGTGTTATGTTTTTTTATGCCATATTAAATTTTTGTGAATTCTATAATTTAATTCTCACAAAGCTTTGTTTTTTAGTTTATCAATTTTTCTTTAAATGTTTTACACGTGCTATTAATAATTAAGGTTTTACAAACTTAAGATAAAAGATTATTATCAAAAAACTTCTTCAATTATTAAGACTTCCACAAATACATTTAATGTTTATAACTTCAAGAATTTTCTTTCAATTGCACTTTCCTAAATATACACTCATATCAGAGCACAACAATTTTAGTTTAGTTGGATTTTTTATCTAATAAGTTTTTATTTGAAACATTTCTTTTTAAATAAATAAGTAATAATGTAATGTCTATCTTGTGCCTCTAGCACAAAATGTGACACTCACTATCTAGTTCTATAGGATTAGATAGGGGGTGTGACAAATAGAATGTATAATATTATCTTTTGCTTCGCACGCAGATAAGAGAATTTTTTTTGAATACGCATTAGATATAACATAGTATTAAAAAAAATGCATTAGTCTCTTGAGAAATAGATGTATTATTTTTTTGCCCACTCAGAAAAATAAGATTCATAGAATCAATTAAGGTCATACGGCATAAAATTGTAGGGTGACTTGAAGAAATTTGGGAGAACACCAGTAGGCGAATCTGCGCTACAATAGGTTAGTTTTTGTGTGGCTTGCTTTTACCCTTGTTTCGATTTTGGGTAGTTTCCGCTGCATATTTCCTGGCTCCCATCAGACTTGCTTGTAGTCCTTCGTTAATGACATTAACCAAATATGCAATTTGGAATCGAGTAGAATATATTTTTCAAAATTTTTTGAGGAACATTTTCATTATAAATCACTCGCAAATCTACAATTACATATCTAATTTTATAAAATTGGAATATTCTAATTTGGGATTGTCTATTTATAAAAAGGATCTATTAGCTACTTATGGGTTGTGGCTTAATTGACAATACAAGCTAGACATATGAAAAGAATTCTCGTATTCCATCCTGACTAAGCACATCCACAGAGAGACGTGAAGAGCCTTAATTGTAACTAAACCCCGAGTTGGATTAGATGGTTCTTTATAATAGACATTACAAGAAAATAATTTTTTAATGATAAAAAATACTATCAAAATTTTTTTGTCAATATTTACCATCAAAATACCGACTAGATTCAAATTATTAAAAATTAAAATTAATTTAACATATTGTGACAAAACTTTAAAGGCGTTTTGTAGCTAAATAGCGACAAAAAATTTTTTCTCACAAATATGATGGTATTTTAAATCCCAAAAATTACCATTATTATTTAACGACAATTTCTCCATAAATCATCCATAATTTTTTTTTTAAATTACCGATAAAATATTCTATCGGTAAATTTGGGATGAAAATAAATTTAGGGTAAAATTGAATTGTGTTAATTTCATCTTCTCACCTCTTCTCTTGTCCCGATTCTCTTAAGCAACAACCTAAACAAAGAAGCGTTGTTGTTATTGTTCTTCTTCTTCTTCATCATTTTGTCCCAATTACGTTAGGGTCCTCCTTCACTGTCTCCTTAACGCTCTCGCTCTCGCTCTCGCTCTTGCTCTCGCTCTTGCTTCTCTTCTCTACCTTTGTCTCAAGCTCTGAGAAAGGTAACTTTCTTACTCGTCTATTATGTTTTAACTAATAATGGCTTAGTCTTAGGCTAGTTTTAGCTAAATGAATGTAGTTTCTACATATAATTTGACTATTGGTTTGTTTGAATTGCTTTGATTTTGATTATTGGCTAGTCCTATTTCTAGTTTTGCGCTTGATATTGAGGTGAAGTATATGTACTAAGCTATATGGTTATCTCCATGATCCTTCCTTTTAATTTAATATACTAAGCTAGCTAGTGTTTGCTGGCAATAAAATGACTTATAATTTTAACAAAATTGTTTCTTGTTTAATGATTTTACACATGTTTCGAAATATGTCCATTGTATAGAGTAAATTTGTAAATAATATATCGAGAAAATAGTAACGGAAATAAAGAAGACATATATTTTAACGTGGAAAACCTTCCAAATAATATAGGGTAAAAAACCACGGGCAAGGGTAGAAGAATTTCACTATAAGAAATTAGGAATTATGTTTTCTCTCAATTTAACAAGGAAAAACAATGAAAAATTTTCTCTTGATAGAAAAAGGATAAACAACTCTCTTTAAATCTCTAACTTCTCTAGTAGTGGAATGACTTTGGAATGATTTTTTAAGCTTAAGCTAAGGCTTATTTATAGTTGAGCTTCAAGGACCAAACTATAAATAACTCATTAATTTAGGGACTAAAATGATAATTTTCCATGGTTAAATATCAAAGGAGGTGCCCAACTTTGCATCTAATACTTAGTTGGCCACCCACCTTAGACAACAATCTCCCACTTGAAAATTTGATTAGGATAATCATATCTTCACATAATTCTTTCTACCTTGCACTTTCCATACTACTTATGTCTCTATTAGGCCACAAGAGGATCTACACCATGCAAAATTATCAGTGTTAATCGCCTTTGTCATGAAATCTGCTATGTTATCGTTAGTATGGATTTTCTGCATATCTATAGATCCTTCTTTCACTTTCTCACGAATGAAGTGATATTGGACCCAAATGTTTTTTGTTCTTAAATGAAAGGTTGGATTTCTTGCAAGATGCAAGGCACTTTGACTACATACTTTTGTTTGTGCCCGAGCTCCTCCAATACCATTTTCAGCCATATTGCTTCTTTACTGGCTTGCATAGCTGCTACATATTCTACTTTTGTTGTTGAGGTAGCCACAATTGATCGTAGTTTTGAAACCTAGCTTATAGCACCATCAGCAACTGTAAACACATAACCTGTAGTAGATTTGCTTTTATCCAAGTCTCCTGCATAGTTAGAATCAACATACCCCTTGATAAGAAAGTCTGATCCTCCATGACACAATGCAAAATTTAAGGTTCTCTTGATGTATCTTAGGATCCTTTTCACAGCATTCCAATGCTCTCTCCCAGGATTCGCCATGTATTGACTAATTACTCCCATTACTTGTGCAATGTCTAGTCTTGTACAAATCATGCCGAATATTAAACATCCCACTACTGATGCATACAGTACTCGAGACATCTCCATCCTCTCTTCTTTACTACTAGGACTCATATTGGAGGATAATTTGAAATTAATAGGAAGAGGGATAGAAATTGACTTACAATCTTGCATATTGAATCGTGACAAGATTTTCTTTAGATAATTCTTTTCTGAAAGCCAAATCTTCCTATTATTTATGTCTCGGTGAATTTGCATCCCTAGAATCTTGTTTGCTGGTCCCAAGTCCTTCATTTCAAATTCCCTAGCTAATTATGCCTTTAATTCTTCAATATGATCTTTGTTGGGGCCTGCAACCAACATGCCATCCACATACAATAGCAATATAATAAAATCTTTTTCACCAAACCTCTTGAAGTAAGCACAAGGGTCTATATTACGTCTGTTGTATCCAAGGCTCAATATAGGAATCAGATCTCTTATACCAACATCTCGACGCTTTTTTTAGACGGTACAGAGATTTGTTGAACCTGCAAACCAAGTTCTCCTTTCCTTTTTCTTCAAATCCTTTAGGCTGGAGCATATAAATTTCTTCTTCAAGATCTTCATGAAGAAAAGCAGTTTTAAGGTGTAATTGCTCTAGATGCAAGTCAAATATAGCACACATTGCCAGGACTACTCGAATTGTTGTCAGTCGAACCACAAGAGAAAATATTTCATTAAAATCAATCCCTTCTTTTTGAGCATATCCTTTTACCACCAGTCTTGCATGATACCTCTCCACTTGATCATCACTATTTTGTTTGATTTTGAAGACCCATTTTTTACCAATTGGCTTCCTTCCTTATAGTAGTGACACAAGCTCCCATGTATTATTTTTATAAAGGGCTTCAATTTCTTCTTGCATTGCTGCCATCCACTAAGATGCATCTCAATTACTCAGTGCCTCTTGAAAAGTTGATGGTTCTCCATCCTCAGTTAAAAGATAGTATGCAATATTTCCTTCCATAACATAATTTGAGTGCCAATTGGGACGCCTTTTTATACGATCTAATTGACGAATTGTTGGAGCCTCAAAATTCTCTAGTTCTGGTTTCTTGTGCTCTAGTGCAGCTTTAGAGGAATCATCTTGCTCAAAATCCTTTTCAACCTGTATCATTGTAGCCTCTGATTTTTCTTTTGAAGCATTATCATCTTCTTTTTGCCTTTGTAGCTTATCTTCTACAAAGATAACATCCCTACTGATTATAACTTTGCAGGTAGTGGAATCCTACAAATGATACCCCTTTACACTGTTAGCATACCCCAAGAATCTGCATTTCCTAGATTTTGGATGCAACTTTGTGATTTCTTAGGCATTGTACATCACATACACAGTACTTCTGAATGCATGGAGGTTTGAATAATCAATTGGCCTGCCAGTCGATATCTCCATTGGATTTTTTAGCTCAATTACAGTTGATGGAGATCGATTCACCAAATAACAGGTGGTATTGATTGCTTCTGCCTAGAAAGTTTTCTTTAGATTCGTAGCTCTCAACATTGCCCTTATTCTTTCTAATAAAGTTTTATTCATCTACTCTGCCACTCCATTTTGTTGAGGAGTGTACGCTACTGTGAACTGTCATTTAATGCCTTCTTTCCTGCAGAAGTCTTCAAATTCATTACTTGTATATTCTCCTCCATTATCAATTCTGAAACACTTGATCTTCTTTTCAGAATCAAGTTCTACTCTTGCTTTGAAAGCTTTGAATGTTGGAAACACATCTGCCTTCCTCTTGATAGAGTACACCCAACATCTCCTAGAGTAATCATCAACAAAAGAAATAAAGTACTTTGCTCTGCCTAGGGATGGAATCAGTGCTTGCCAAACATCAGAGTGAACTAACTTTAGAATATCTTTGCTTCTAGAATTTGATATGTTGAATTTTAAATGATGCTGCTTACTTGTAATGCATTGTTCACACAAAGGAAGTGATACCTTTGTTAGTCCTTGAACTAGCTTTTGCTCGATAAGGATTTTCTTTCCTTGTTGTGATATGTGTCCAAGTTTCTGATGCCATTAACATTGCAGAATTTGAACTACTTGAGGTAACAAATGCCTTTTCTTCTTGCCAAGTCTCTCCCTTCAGCATATATAGATTTGCAGCTATTTTCTCTCCTTTCATCACCACAAGTGCTCCATGGAACACCTTTATGATTCCCTTTACACTTTCAATTTTACTAGAACTACCATCTAACAACCCATAGGATAATAGATTTTTCTTTAGGCCCTTCACATGTTGCACATCTCGAACAATTTTAATTGTTCCGTCATACATCTTCAATTTGATGGTTCTAATGCCAGCGATCTCCAAGGCATGATCATTGCAACTGTACATAGATCCTCCTAAGATAGGTTCATAATGATGAAATCATTATCTTCTAAAGGTCATGTGATATGTGGCTCCTAAGTCAATAAGCCATACATTTGCAAATCTTTTTCTACCTTCCATAGCCGTTGATGCTTCACAATTGAGAGCATTTCCATCATTTGAAGTGTTCGCAATATTTCCTTGAGGATTGGAATTTTTAGATAAATTCCAACAATCCCCCTTCAAGTGGCCCTTCTTGCCACAGTTGTAGCACTTTAAATTCTTCTTACTTCTAGACTTTGATCTACCATGGTTGTGACTCCCACTTTGGTCACGTTCTGTTGATATACATCTCATCGCTGTTAAAGCCTCCGCTTGTTGTAAATTTGTTTGTCTATCTTCCTTGTTCTTGCGTCGATTTTCTTCTTCCAGAATCGCAATTACAATGTTATTGAAGACTAGATGATCCGTAATGTTGTTTGTCAAGTTGATGACGAGTTGATCATACGAATCAGGTAGACTTTGAAGTAGAAGCTCAACACATTCTTGTGGCTCTATTTTATAAATTGTAAATGTAAGCTAAGAAAAGAGGGTTTTCAACGTATTTAAGTGCTCCATCACTGAAGTGGATTCAGACATCGGAAGAGTGTAGAGTTTCCTTTTAAGAAATATTTTATTGTGTAGTGATATGGCCTCATACAATTTTATGAGATGATCCCAAATCTCCTTTGCTGTCTTCTTCTCTTCTATGGTTGACAATGCTTCATCTGCTAGTGCTAAATGAAGATTTGCAATAGCATTCCCACCCATGTTGTTCCATTTATTATCATTTGTGAAATTTGCTAGCCTTTCGCTGATAGCTGCTAGATAGTTATCTTTCCTTAGGATTGCCTTTATTTTCATCTTCCACAGTGAGAAATTACTCTCGTTGAACTTTTCAATCTCGAATTTTGCTGCCATTGCTTCTATAGATAGCTCCCATTATTTCACTGTTTGATATGAATAGTGTCCCAACACATTCAATAAGTAAGTAATATCTGACTTATTTTCTGTTGTGGAGGATCCAACTATTCGTGGCAACCACAAAGTAAATGATAAGTAGATGTACACACATAAACCTAGCTTTGATACCAATTTTTGCAAAATACGTTCGTTGTATAGAGCAAATTTGCAAATAATATATCGAGAAAATAATAACGAAAATAAAGAAGACATAATTTTAACATGAAAACCCTCAAATAATATAGAGTAAAAAACCACAGGCAAGGGTAGAAGAATTTCACTATAAGAAATTAAGAATTACAATTTCTCTCAATTTAACAAGGAGAAACAATGAAAAATTCTTCTTGATAGAAAAAGGAGAAATAACTCTCTCTAAAACTCTCTAACTTCTCTAGTAGTGGAATGACTTTGAAATGGTTTTTTGAGCTTAAGCTAAGGCCTATTTATAGTTGAGCTTCAAGGACCAAACTATAAATAACTCATTAATTTAGGGATTAAAATAATAATATTCCATGGTTCAAAGGAGGTGCCCAACTTTGCATCTAATTCTTAGTTGGCCACCCACCTTAGACAACAATACACAGGAACAAGATAGCTAATCTGGAAAATCTAAATAGTGGAGAGAGAGTTTTTATCATTCATCAATTTAAATGAAATTGATTTCCTTCTAGTTTTTACAAAGTGTGGGGAAAACATTTAGGACTCAGAAACTAACGAGTATAATAGGTAAGATGCGTTGAATTTATTAAGTTGAAGAAGGTGGTTGGAAATTTAATGTAGGTGATGTTGCTTCTTTATCACTATCCAAGTTTGCTTAGCAATGCAAGCAAACTTATCTTGTGTTAAGGACATTCAAAGTTTAAAATGGAAATGAAAGCAAGGAGCATTTACTCTTTTTTTTTCTTTTTTCTTTTTTCTTTTTCTTTTTTGAAGGTAAACAAAACTAATTTAAAGTAATAACCATAAATCTAATATTTGACAGACCATAAAGTGGTACTAGTATGTATAATTTTATGATAAGAATTTTTATAATAGCAGATTGTTAGCAAATTAGTAACATCAGATTATTAGTAGATGTTATTTGGGCTTTTATTGTAAATAAAAATGTTAAATGTTAAAACAGATTGTTAGCTTCTCATTCTTAACTTCTTTACAAGTTCAATTTTATGGCTTTATCATTTTTATCTCACGCATGCCAATCTTGTTTTCAATCTTTTGTCTATATTTATACACTTGCAATGTTTGTTAGATACAATAGTAACAATAGATTGGTTTCAATCTTTTGTCTATATCTCATGCTCCTCCCACTGCCACAGTTAGGCCCGATGGATGTTTTGATGCATCTACTATCGCTAGATTCCATGTTGATTGGACTACCAATGATGCAGAGGATGATCAAGATGAGGGTCTTGATTAATAGTCATCTTAATAAACTAGTATCATCTCTATTTAAACATTTAAAACATATAACTATATTTTCAGAGACTTTTTTCTATTCTTATTTTGTCTGTGTGATTGTAATACAACATCGAACAAGTTTATTGAGTAGTGGTGTTGAATTGAAATTATCGATATTATAAATATATTGCAAGTGTATTATGGTACGTGATCTTGAATTGGAATTGTTGATTATTACAGGTTTTGATTTTATATACAAAACAAGTTAATTATGTAAATCTAGGTAATATTATTCAATTTTTTTTAAATTAGCAATAAAATAGCATTAAATTAGCGACAAAATAAATTCATTTTATTGAAATAAAAAATAAATTTAATGACAAAATAGCGATAATTTACCGACAAAATACTAATAAAATTAGCGACAAAATTCCAACAAAATAACTTTAAAATTTATCTACTTTATTTCATCAAATTAGAGACAAAAATTACAATACTAGCGACAAAAAATTTGTCGCTAATTTATCGACAAAATATTGTTTTGTCGTTAAAAAATAGCAACAAGTGTTTTAGCATCAAAATTTTTTTATCACTATTTTGATGGTAAAAACTAATTAGCATAAAAATATAATGAATTAGCGACAAAATATTTTGTCACTAATTTTTATTTTTCTGATAGTAAGAGTTCAGATATGGGTGGCTAAAAAAAAATGGAGCTCTTAACGCAATAACAAAAAAATCAAGGAGGAGAAGAAAAGATTGGAAACTTACGACAGATATTGATTCTGAATTGAGAAGCTAAGGGCGACTAGATTAAAGGCGTGAAGTCAGTTATGCACTTTCAGCCCCTTGGCTTGCTTTGAATAATATTAAATTTGTTAATTTTTTTAAACAGAAATATCGGCTTAATTTCACCGAACATACCTAAAATATATGCACTATTTCAATAGCATACCTAGAATTTAATTTGTTACACAAAAATATATTAACTTTAATTACTGTTTCACAAAAATACTTCCTTTCAATTTAATGGTGACGGTCACACGGAAGTCTGACATGTATATTAACAAATCATTTATAGGAAAATTGAAACTCGCCACATCAGATAATGAAAAAAAAAAAACAAAAATCACAATTTTCTCTATCCTGCCCTATCTTTTCCTTTTGACTTATACCCTAGATTGATCGTTTAAAAAATCTAGATTTTCTCACTTTAGCTCATTTCTTTATTTTTGTAACCCTCTCATGGCTGAATCTTCTACATCTAGCATAGAACGAAATGCAATGACCTAAAGGCTATGCAGATGTGATCAGGAAGCGATTTTGAGAACCTCATGGACTGAAAGTAATCTTGTGCGAAGATTCCTCGGATGCAGCAACTATTTGGACATAATTGTGGAGTCTTTTTCCAGAACAAGTGTGTTAAACTTGAGAGTTCAGTTTTATTGATAAAATACTAGTAACCATCAAAATTGAGTATTGAGAATATTTGAGAATTTTGTTCTTTTTTAAAGTAGATTTGGGGTATATATATTGGAGTTAAGATAAATCTTACTAAAATAAGGATCATGAGAATCCTGTATTATCTAGTAGTTAGAGTTCTCTTAAGAAACTGATATTATTATTTAATATATTTTATTATTATATATTAACAGTAGTTTTTCATCAATTATTTGGTCATTTATGTCCAAATATAATATTCGTAGAGTATTTTCATAAATTATTTGAGTGATCTAAATATCTTTAATAGTTAATGATTTATTTAGATTGGTGCATAAAGAGTTTTCACTTTAACGAATAATGACTTTAACAAATGTGTAACTTAAGTTAAGTAGTGAAGGTTGTGTACCGACTTTCGTAGATTTAATAGCTTAGATTGGGTCGCTTAGGCTTCTAGCGAACTGTTCCATTAGACGAAAAAAATTGGGGTACTTAGGCCTCTAGCGAACTGTCCACTGGACGGAAATAATTGGGCTGCTTAGGCCTTTGACAAATTGTCCAATTAGACGGAGAAAACTGAGCCGTTTAGGCCTCTATGAACTGTCCAGTTTTGGACGGAGAAAACTGGGTCTCTTAGGCCTCTGACAAATTATCCCCTTGCACTTAACAAACTGGGCTGCTTAGACCTATAAGCGACTTGTCCGATTTTGGATGGAAAAAATAGGCCTCTTAGGCCTTTAGCGAATTGTCCCATTGGACGGAGACAACTGTGCCACTTAGGTCTCTGAAGTGGTATCCCATTGGACGAAGAAAACTGGGCCGTTTATGCCTCTGGCAAATTGTCCCATTGGACGGAGAAAAATTGTGCCGCTTAAGCCTCTAGCGAATTATCCCATTGGACGGAGAAAACTAGGTCACTTGGGCCTCTTTTTATTGACCTCCATTTTGTTGTGATATCTATACTTTTATCATGATATAGAGAGTAAAAGTTGCAAGCAACATGCCAATTAATAAATTGCTTTATTTTATCAAAGGTGGAGAAAATAAATAAATCTCGTTATCTTATAAATTCAATTTAAATTTTCATTAGCAATCAGTGATAAATTACCACCCTCTCATCCATGCAAAGAAGATAATAGATATAGTTCAAAACTAAAATCAATGATATACTTAGTTAAATGGTAATGAGATTATAATGTAATATTATAAAGTAATATTGCATGTTGTAGGGACTATTTTCAATCTTTCGAAGTATCAGAGCAAATTAATTTTTTATAGTTAAAAATTCATTAAAGCATTATCTATAATAAAACTATATGTAGTTGAATATTTGCAAACATTAGTGGTGTTACACGTAGTAAAATTATTTCTAGAAAGGCATGCGTCAACAAATTTCGTAGAATTTCCAAAGTGACCCAACTATATTCATTTCAATTTCAAATGTCAAATTATTTATTCGCAACATCAGAATAATTGAACAAAAACATACTAAATCTTTGCTTGGCTTTGCCTAATAGCTTAGTTGTTTCATTCCAAAAAGAAGCATTTTATCCCACCACATCAAACGAAGGAAACTACCATCGGACAGTTAGGAAATATACATATGCATTAAGTTTAGTTTCACAGCCTCTAAAACTCATGTAACGAGGTCCAAAACTTGCTAAAAATATTAAAACCTCCTATAGTGTGATTCTCGCAATCGAAATATAAAAAGCCCAACCATGGCTTGACTAAATTAAAGATAAAATCTTGAAATAACAATTGATAATTTTATAAAAAAAGGACTTCGAACTGTTATATATATATATATATATATATATATATATATATATATATATATATATATATATATTGTGATTCATAGCATGAACACTGAATATTAATTACTATTTTATAAGTTCCCACTAAAAGACAGATCATCAACTAATCAAAACAAAGATTTTCAAGTTTCCATCTTCCTAATTATCAACCTCGAAGAGCCTGACCAAGAAGATATCTAGTTTCCATCTTCCTAAATATTGAAAACAAATGGGGTAGAGGCTAAAAAGGGTGGCTAAATTATTAAAAAGGGAGTTATCTAGTTTTCTTTTGATACAAAGCATGAAGAGAGAGAAAAATTAGGGGCTTTTGCCAACATAAAATAGTATTGTTTCGACTTTTGAAGAGTCTAGTTACGAAAAAAAGAAAAAAGTTTTCTGGATAGATTGACTTACTTTAATACATTAGGTCATTATTAATAATCCCTTATCTTCTCGTCTATCTAACCCACCATACTTTAGGCCATTATTAATAATCCCCTATCTTCTTGTCTAGCTGGCTCATCATTGCATAGGTGGCGTTTAATGAAATGGTGAGTTCCTAATAATTTCACCATCTTGTATATTATCTATTTTACAAAAAAAAGTACATTATCTTATCCTAATTTATATATGTCGGCCATTCCATTTCCTTCCCATTCTTTCTAAACAACATAAGCTCATGGCTTCAACTGCATCTCTTGGAGAGTATATCACTCAAGGTACAGGAGAAGAGGATTTTAACTACGCTATCCAATTGTCTTGTGTTTCTGTCTTCACAACGGTGATGAATGCTGCAACGCGACTGGAACTCCTAGATATAATATCTAGAGCAGGAATGGGCGCACATCTCTCTGCTAAAGAGATTGCATCTCAATTACCTACTTCAAATCCGCAAGCACCAGAAATGGTGGATCGCATCCTACGCCTTCTTGCTAGCTATTCTATAGTTACATGCACCAATTCTGTTAACAAGCTGGATGGGGATAACAGCAGCACAAAAAGGCTTTATGGCTTAACAGCCATTTCCAAATATTTTCTGAACGGTGAAGGAGACACATCGCTCGCTCCTGTAATGCATTTGCAACACAGCAAGGCCTTCATGGATAGCTGGTCAGTTTAAAACATATTTTAAGTACCGATGAATTTTACGAGTATGATTTGCTATAGTGTTATTGATTTATTAGAATCATTTGCAAAATAATTGGAAATTATGAGTTCAGGCTTCAACTAAAACGTAATCAGTAATAAAAAAAAGAATAATAAATTATAATACATAATGGTTTGGCAAGATCATATGCCTAGTTCTGATTTTTTTTTTTTTTTTTTTTTTTTTTGAGCGTGCAGGCATGGCCTGAAAGATGCAGTTCTTGAAGGTGGAGTTCCATTTAACAAGGTCCATGAAATGCACATGTTTGAATATACTGCCAAATTTCCCCAATTCAATGAAGTCTTCAACAAAGGAATGATATGCTTGACTCGTCTTCTTATGAAAAATATCTTAGAGAAGTATAAAGGCTTTGAGAAGCTCAAGGAGTTGGTTGACGTTGGAGGAGGGCTTGGGCTCACACTTCAAATGATCACCTCTAAATATCCCAATATCAGAGCTGTCAATTTTGATTTGCCTCATGTTATACAAGATGCACCTCCGTATTCCGGTAACGAAGCCAAAAAGCTTCACATAAAGATTGAATATATGCTTTTATAAATT